>MJUU01030623.1:23920-36138 GCA_002080025.1 Modiolus philippinarum
GTGTCCCGTTTCCCTATAGTATAATAAACATAGGAATAAAACCCATACAGGTAGACTACTAACTCCATGACCACAATCTTGAAAAGAAAAATGGGGGAACAAAACGTAATTTTGAAAGATGGGTCAAGAAGTGCTCGCCGCTAAACTGCCGGCTAGCTCAAGGAGCCTAGTCTGCTGGTAAAACACTGTCACACTACGGAAGAAAAAATCAAATTCAAAACTCCCAATGGGTTTGGTAAAGAATTATCATGTATTTCAGTAGATATCGGCAGTATCAGTGAGAGGCTAATATGTGTGTAAAATCCTCAGGTCACTGGATCTCAAAGCTAATTTAACGGACACGTGCAGAATATCCTGTCGATATCAACTACTGCGTAAAGAATGTAAGTTACGACCCAGTTTTTCTTGATTTTTAATCAGTTTCTGCCATTTTTTAACAACATCTTTGTAAAATCGAGGATGGGAAATGCCCTTAGTAATAAGATGTTTGCGAGTGACATTATATTTAGATATCAAATGTTCATATCTTCGATAGAACTTTTTAAATGTATTTAACAATTTATCAAATCTTGTAAGTTTATTTACAATCGACTTGATGAGTGCCCTGTGTTTTCCTAGATGTTTTAAAATCCATTAGCTTGAGGAACTAGTGCATTTGTTGGGCAATGGATAACAGTGATTGTAAGACCACTTTTCCAGTTTAATTTATGATGTTAACGATCCCGCATTCATGATTAGAAAAGACATGAATGTAGCGTTGTTCGACATTTAGCAAAAGATTCCGCCCAAACCAATGCTGGGCGTCTTCTCACACTTATTATCAGGTATGAGCTAAGCTCATTTTCGAAAGCCAGGTGGTGACTTCAAGATGAAAACAAAACACAATAAAAGAGTTGTTCCTTTGATTTATTTTACCATGTATTTGTTAAGATTTTTTTTCATGTGCATTTACTTAAAAGCATGAAGGAAACTGACTCTTTCAAATGCTTTAGTGATTTAAGAGTTATCTCCCTTAACAAGATAAACAACGGAAATGATTCTTTACATCGTGGAATTCTTAAACAAGGATAAGTTGCGTGGAATTTTCATACAAATATGTTACAATTCTACAGCGTTTTAATTTGGTTTTAAATTGCAAGATCATTATGAACGCTGTCAAAAATTACGCAAAAGCGAGAGAGACGGACCAAGAGGCAGAACTTTAGTCATGGTTAAGATCAATTCGATCTTTAGTGCGGAGTCTTGTTAGCAAACAACGCAGATGTCTTAAGTTTGTATTTGAACATCATGAAGCCAGTAAGGGCATCTCTACATTACATTAAAAATACGTAGTTGAACCTGCAGACAAAGCTAATAACAGTGTTTTTGTATATAAAGCACAATATTTTAACTGCCTCATCGAAGAACTAGGCATTGATCACAAGATACCAGATAGTGCTACGTACAAAACATTTTCATTTTACAAAAAGAAAATGAAATTCTTTCAAATCATAGGTCATTCACGTCTACCTTGAATGTACATACAACAATTAACAATGAAGACCTGTCAAATCTATACTGGGTTCCAAAATTATTCAAATTCCATTTAAGGAAAGATACATCGCAGGAACTTCATCTTGTATTGTCTACTGAACTAACAAAGATGTTGTCTGCACTCAAAGACAGGCATCAACATACCGTGAAACTGTTCTTTCCCGAGGTGACATAAAGCACCCGTGGACACTTAAAAATTCGGAGGATGTATTTGAAAATCTTAATTACCGCTCATTTTCTCAAATACATTATCTGAAAACTTTTGATTTTTCCACACTGTATACATCACTTCCTCATGATAAAATTAAATTGCGAATCCAATGTATCATTCAAAAAGCCTTTGCCGTTTAAAAAATGTTGTATCAGGTTATAAATCAACATTTAAAAAAAAGTTTAAAGAGGATAATATGCTACGATGAAAAACAGTTGTACAGTAGGAATGATTTTCTAATTAATAATATATTTGTCACATTTGGAGAGGCTTTTTATCAAAAGCAAGTTTCCATTCAATTTGGCACTAATTGTGCTCCTTTACTCGCAGATTTGATTAAATATTCTTACTAGACTGAATTTCTCCTGTGAAACTTTAAAAGTCATAAAATAAAAGATACTAGATCCTTCAATTCAACTTAAAGATACATTGATGATGTTCTTTCCATCAATAACGCCTCTTTTGCTTAATTGATCCCATATATATATGGGCCAGAACAAGAGATAAAGGAAATGACAGAAAGCACTAAATCTATATATAGTGGTTACCTCAATACTTTAATTTACGACAAAGGAGACGACTATAATTTTGAAATTATCAAATTCCCAACCATGGAGAGTAATTTCTCTGCTTCTCTCGATCACGGAGTGTTTGTTTCACTGTTCATTCGATACGACAAAGCTAGCACAAATTATACAGACTTTCTCATTAGACACATTTAAATCCATGACCGCCTTTTTAAGGTAAGTGTGAACCGAACCGCCAGTCCAAATCGAACAATCCGAGGACAATGAAAACATCGGAAAATAAAGAAACAAAGACACAACACAAGCACGGCTAAGAAAAGAAAAATGAAGACACATATACAAAAGCGAACACGGATCCAATACAAAAACATGGATGAGATCAGGTGCATCGGTAGAGTAAGCATCTCCAACTTCTTATAAAACACCTGCCGTGTTGAACATGTCAACTCCGATAGTAAAGTCAAATCCGGTACTGAAAAAAGTGGCAAAGAGAAATATATCTGTTGTCATATTGAAAACAGATATCTGATAGTGGTCCACAAGATCGTGATGTAGACCGTAAAACCTCTGAAGTATTGACTTCAAATTACGGGTAACAAATCATTGTTTAAGTAGCCTATTTGAGAGCAACCTAGCTCTATCAAGGGAGTCACTGTTTCGACCACAGGTCCTTGAATAACGGATGAGTTGGGTGATGTAAACTCCGTATGCCAGCGCTGTTGAGAAGTTGCTTCAGAAAAGTTAAGATGACTATTAGAAAAATGAAGTCATCGCGTTGGTAAATTATAGTTCAAAGTTACATAAAACCTAACTCTGTAGGCTTGTAAAAAAATAAATTAAATAAAAAAAAATAATAATAAAAAAAAACTTTAGGATTTGACATGCTCAACATGGCGGTTGTATTCTAATAAATATGATATGCTTGATCTACCGGTGCGCCTATGGTTTTCTTATTGGGTCCGTGTCGTTCATCTTTGTATGTGTATGTGTCTTCATTTTTTCTTTTCTTTACCGTACTGATGTTATGTCGCTGTTTCTTGGGTTTTTTTAATCGATTTTACAATTGGCCTTGGATAATTCGTTTTAGATTGAAAGTTTGGTTCCCACTTTCTTTACTCTATTGCAAACTTACTTTTCACACTAAATAGTCACTATTCGTATGTTAAGGACCATTTTAGTGATTATTTTCTGAATATCACAATATAAATGAATATTTTAACTTAAAAGTTATAAATAATCATTTATTTTAATTTAATTTGAGTCGTTTTTGTTGCTTATTGCAATGTAATGAACTACCCAAATACCGCAGCTACTGTTAATTTGGTTTCTACATATGCGCATTTCGACCACTTATGTCTCATCAGCGCAGATTTAGTAAAATAATTCGGAAGTCTAACCGAAATACGTCTGTATTTTCGTTCTATAGCTTTAGCCTTTTGAAATTTGAAAAAAAAGAAAGCTACAATTTGCTAAGTTATTGTGGTCATGTCCATTTTTTGCAGAAAATGGCAAACATGGACCAAAGTGGCTGTAGAATATCTAGTATTTTATGGATTTGTATAGGGTAACTTTCGTATTTTCCTGGGTATTCTCTCCATTCTGGAGTAGGTCTACGAATTTCATGCCGCATATAAAGTTCATGAGATAAATATGGCCCGAAATGGTCAAATTTATTTTTTTTTATTATGATTTTTAATTATGATGCAGTTTTTTAGCAATGGATACTTTATGAAAATATACCATAGCGCTTAACCATCAGATGTTTCATTACCTGCTGTCTTTCCAAGCTTTGAAGGAAAAAGAGCCAAAATTGCAAATATGCAAATTACCTTAAATTCTTCCTATTTAACCAGATTTTGATTATTTGTTTTTGAAATCCTCTAGGTGTAATCGCTCCGCCTTACGATCTTACGAGTTATAAGGGGTTAAAGGGGCTTAAATTGCAATTTTTCAAAATTTTATTTTCTTCCATCCCAATTCGAAAGGATTTTTCTTTGTGGATTGATCTATATGTAGCTTTTGGTAATATGTCAACAAAGCTCTCACGGTTTTGGAGCCATATTGGTCAAAGGGCCAAAGTAGCAACTTTCCAAAATATGTAAACTATTTATATTTCTTTAATGCGGTTGGTTTCTTTGGATACTTCTGAACTTAAGACTAAAGTATTAATTGACAGATTCTCTGTACTTTTTATACTTCAGAGCTATAAGGGACAACAAGGGCCAGATTTACAATTGTGCAAAATTAATTTTGATTCGGATTCTACTTGTCACATGCTTTTGGTGGTAAGTCATTGCACATTATGTAGCTTTTACCTTTACCGAGCTAAAAAGGATCAAAGGTAAAAAATTGCACTTTTTCAAAATATGTACTTTATTTTGTTTATTTCTTAATTTAATTTTGGTTATCTTGGTTTCTTTGGATTCCTCTTGCTATCAGCTTTTGTAGTTTGGTATTCTGCCTAGTATGTAGTTTGCCAATATTTTTAAAGTTCAGGCAGATATTACATTTAACATCTTGATAATTTCCATAATCATTTTGTGTCAACGCTTGTCCATTTATTCCCCTGCTGAATATGCTGCGGTTGTATTAAGATGCGCGTTGCGTAGCTTTTCCTTTTTTGTGGTACTGCACGTATAAGCCCCCTCATTGCAAAATCTCTGTGATCAATATTCTGTCTTTCATTAATGTTTAACAACAGGACCACCTAAAAACGTTTCAGAGACTGAATAATTTTTGTATCATATTTTGAAATTTCAAATACAATCCGCCAAAAGTTAAGAATCACTGACTTTTAAAGATTCACGAAGCAAATACGTGGAAAGCTATAGGTATAAATCGTGCTTAATGATAAGCCTCAACACGAAGCATGTTATGATACTTTCTAGTTTTTGAGTAGATAATTGAAAATCTGATTTCCGCAACAAAAAATAAAACCATTCCTTCATTATCAGAATACCAGTTTCAACAATAACTACAAAAGTACCTTGTGAGTTCAAATTTGCTACCAATCATTTTTATCCGGTAAATGTGGTACAACATTCCATTTAATGTTAATTTTAGGCTTTCATGGATTCCTTTAACGGATTTGGAACGCATCCAAATTTAATCAAAATTCCCTTTGATTTGGAAAAAAATCATTCCAAAATTCCAAATTCTCTAAAAATGTTCCAAAACCACTCAATTGGCACTTACAGATCAGGATAGTTATGCCTCGCAAAAATGAAAAACGATTTTTTAAAGAATTAAAATCTTTGAAAAAAGAACAAATTTTACCGAAATCGAACCATACATATGGTAAAAAAAAACTTGGTATACAGGAAATCATTATTTGGAAATTTTGACAGCCCATGAATCCAATAAAACCTTCTCTGTTTGAAAACACACTGGCATTTTGGCGTTGTTATGAAATGACAACAAAAACTCATATTTCTAAATTTTTAAGATTATCAAAAATGTATCTCGATAGTTTTCAAATTCATGCTCGTCTTAAAAATTGCCTTAACATGGCAAAATTCAGCAAAGAAATTGCCTTATTTCATAGTTTCATCACATGAAGGAAAATCCATCTGTAAAAAAATTCATACAGTTGGATTATCTCCCCTGCTTTCAAACATTATATCTACAACTGTCACCTAAAACATAAAAAGGAATGTTCATTGGTGTTTTACCTTTGACTATGATCAAGCATCGACCTGGAACTTATTTTTCTTGTCAAAGCTACCACATTTTGTCAGTAAATTGGGATGTACATAATTAATATGAAGCATGATTCAAGTATCAAATATTTCCTTCATCGTGTTTGAACCGAAACCTGTTACCTCAATACAGCTTAAAAAATAATGTTCATGTGAAAAGTAAGGTGATGCGTAACTTTTGGCGGACTGTATGTCTTTCTTCTACGAGAGAACTTGGTTTCTATCTCATTGGCTCAAATGCATAGGCGTTGTATTTAATTCTGTACGTTAATAGTACAGTATCTCTCAAGTTATGCAATATCTTACGTAATAATGTCAGTTTAAATCATTTATATTTCATTTCATGAAGCATTTTATTTTTAGCCGAATGATTGTCATATTACATAAGCCGACAAGGTAGACTTAAAAATATGACAAGATGACTGACCATGAAACACTTCCTTAACTCTCCATTTATATTGAAATGCTTATTTTTGTAACATATCAGGTGCTTGTAGGTGATTGAAATTCTATACACAACCAATGCTGACAATCTGTGCTTAAATTAGATAATTACGTCATTTTTGTCTTATTTTCACAGAAAGGTGAACAGGTGGTGATTACCATTCTTCTTAAGAAGCGATAAAAATAAATATTTCTAATGAAAAAATATATTGAATACTAGTATCTGAAAGTCTTAGTTTTGCGCATATATGTTTTTTTTCTATTTTACTCCTGGATTAGCTCATTTTAAAATTCTTTAGAATACGAAGAAAAAATTTTGGTTATAGCCTTTGTTTTCCCTAACAAATCGTAAAATTTTTATGATGATATTTTATTCTTTTATCCCCCATCTTTTCAAATATTCTTTTCTAAAATGCCATCAAATTAGCATAGTAAATGTAAAGAGCAAATTCGCGTCTGTAGTTTGTAGTTTCAGTGATATGATATATACATTATTCACCCTTTATAAAAATATTTTGCACGTTTAAAAAATATAAAGCACCAAATAAGTACAAAATACATGTAAAAATAAAATTACTTTTCAAGTTGAATAACCTCACCGGCTTGAGATTGACTGCTATTTCTTTGGGTACTCATCTATTCAGCAAGTAATACTTTAGTTCTGACCAGGAAACAACATTAATTAGGGGACTGCAATTCCCCTAAGATCTAAATAAAAAAATATATATGATTTAAGCCTAAGTGGCGTCCCCCTCCCCCGTACACTGGTTTATTTATTGCTGATTTGTTCATCCCAGTTAGATCATAGTTTTTATTTATTCTTCAATTGTTTTAATTTGATCAAGTTGCCGAAATTGCCATCAGCTGTTCTAAGTTTACCATAACAATTAATGTAAGGTATTAATTATCAGAGATATTTTACACTATAAAATTTAAAAATTCTGTATCCAGCATCTTTTTGAAAACAAATTGATAAATACGTCGTGGTTTAATTGTAAGTGTCATTGAAAAGAAGACTTACTCAAGCCCCTGACTAACAAAAGAGATAGATGGGAGATTATCCTATAAAACTGAAGAATAATAGTGCATTTATATTAATCGTAACGTGAAAACGCTGATAGTATTACTTTGAATTCAATAATCTTCAACAATGTTTGTTATTATATGCAAATACAACCTTTATTCAGTACAACAGTCATCCAACCCTATGTTCATTCAATAATATACTGCCCTTGTTTTAGTTCATTTTTTTGCACAAGAGAGAACACATCGTAACTCCCATACACTGACAATCAAACAGTTACCAGTAAACATGCTAAACTTAAAATTTTTTCTTCATTTTATCATTGTTAAAATTATAAACAATACAGCAATTAAATATAAATTTAGTTTCTAATTAAATAACGGCGGTACTTTTGCTTGTGCTTTTATTCTTTTAGTACGATGTTTTTTTGTTTTTGTTTTTTCTAAACTTTATTACGAGTTTTTGAACAGCAAATCAAGGAAAATCATTATCCAAACAATTAATTATCCAACTAATTAGAATGGACTGGACATATTATCATTAATGAAGACACCTATTCATAAGATTTAAAATTAACGAGTTCAAAAGTCGACATGTTTGAGTGGCGAAAATTCAAATCACGTACGAGTAAGAAAATTTTCGTTGAAATGTAGAACAACTAAAAAAATGAAATTTTGTTCGGTTATTCTGTTGTTTGTAATTGTGGAAATTACGGCTTTTCAAGACAAAGGTATGATTCTTTTTTTCCATTTTATATGAATGATAACGTGATTTGTTGTTTCTGGGTTCATACAATCAAAGCAGGGTAATACACGTCGTTTACTTTTCAACGAACTCTGTCTTAAGATTCTTGCAATTCGTTCGAAAATGTCCCGGTTGTTTTTGGTGAATTATGAAAATTGAATATTTGGGTGCTTAGCTTTGTCAAAACCCCCTAAAAATCAAAATCAAAATCACTTTGACTTGCTTTTTGTCTGATTTTTTTTATTGATGATGCTTATTTACTTAAACCTCAACGCAAGTTGGACTCCTTGCTCGATCATAACAATACTGACACGTAGCTATTACAATCAATTTGTTGCCTAATTTTTACTCCATTTTAACAGCAGTAAGTGTTGAAACTAGAACATAGAAATGACATATCGACATTTTCCTTTCCACCAAATGAATGTAGATCTGGAAGAATAGTATAGATCTTTGAATTTGTTTACTGTTAAGACAAATGCCCACTTCTCATGATTTCATAATTCCAAGTTTTCTTACAATTGAGTCGATGAGTGCCCTGTGGTTGTTTAAATGTTGTGATCGTCTTCTACTAGTCTTTTTGTCGGGAAATGGATGACAGCAATTGTAAGAACACTTTGCCAGTCAAATTTGTTTGTTGACGATCCCGTATCCATGGATCAAAGGGGGAAAAACATGGATGTAGCGTTGCTCAACAATTAGCAATGAATTCCGATGCTAGGCGCCGTCTTGAACTTGCTATGAGGTATGAGTAATGCTCATTGTTGAAGGCCTCTTGGGATTTCAAGATGAAGAACTACAATAAAAGCGTTGTTCCATTGCTTGGTTTTTTCATGTATTTGTAGAGATTTTGTCTCATTTGCATTTAGACCATATCCCTTCATTGTTAATTTAAGAAAAATGTAAAGATTAATACACGATTTTACCCAACAAACAAAGTAATTTAATAATAATGAACAAGAACGCAACAAAACTACAACCACCTAGTTCAAAATTTGGAGATATCCTCTGGGTAAGCATGGTCTGCTTCACATGTTGCACCCATCATTCATTACATCAGCAAACAAATACCGACCCAAAAGTGAGAAAGGGGAAAATATTGAATCAAAAATTAAAAACAACATAGCAATTTACATGTATATTAAACACAAATTCAAACAACTTTACAAATACAAGGCAAATAGACACAAACACATAAGAACGTCACAAAACTGAAACACTACAATTTTCCATTGATTTTTTCACTTTTTTACCTTTTTGGGGCCATTTCGGGCTTGCTATATGGTTAGAGGTTCCTCACTGTGTTGAAGACCGTACGGTGACCCCTGGGTGCTTTGTTTTGGGTCGTTTTAACCTGGATATGGGATGTTATCTCTTTGACATTTACCCCATTTCCTTTCTTTTTCATAAGTTTTAACCAAATGAAAATTACAGTGTTTCATAGTCAGTATTTGTCATATCGGAAAATACAATACACTAACTTGCATTTAAACATAAAAAACTAACACTGTAAACAATTTTTCTGGTATCTTTCAGAATTACAAAGTATCTCTGACAATGAACTGATAACAAAACCAAATGGATATTCAGTATCAGACCTCAACAAAATTATTTATAAACCACATTTGATAATCAAGAGACGAGCCCGTGAATCTTCAAGAAAAAGATCACGCGGAAGAAAGGACAAGGATGGAAAACGTCGAAGAAGACGTAAAAAAGAAAGAAAAGAGGTTACATACCGGATTAATCAGGTTCAACCAGATGAGGGTGTTTTAGACGCAAAAGCAATTTCAGCCGACAGAATTAATGCTAAGTCAATGAAAGCCGATTCTATCGTTGCGGATATTATTTTTGCAGATAAGATCCACGGAGATACTATAATAGTGACTGCAAAGAAAGAAAACCCTTCCCTGAGTGAATACATATACGACAGCAATAGTCATTTTAGAACAAAGAATTCAAATTTTCGAAGACAAAAATATAACTCACAAACATACACGAGGGAAGGCCCAGTGAAATCTTATGATCATTCACTGTTATCTAAAACGACCAAACGTAGAACATTAAACAGGCCATCTACTTCAAGGAGAAAAGGTCCATCAGTCAATCTGATCACAAACAGATCCGGACCGAGTACAAGGACTGGCAGAGAAGTTTGGTATAGTGATTTTCCTGACACTGCTATAATAGATACCTCCAATCATCCTTTCATTTCTTTTCAAAACGGATATGTCAAACGACAGCGAATTGGTAATCCTAGATACCGGACATACGCCAAGAAAGGTCCAAAAACTCAGCGCTATAAAAAGAGAAGAACCGAAACATTTTCAAATTATTGGAATTAAGGATTTTAGCGGTATTACTATTATATTGAAATCAAAAAATGTGTTACACAAGCAATTAGAGGATAACAAATGAAAAGGGAGTACGTTTAAGTAATAAACGTTTCAATTGTAACTTAATGTTGGTTATTTTGTTGGTTTATTTATTTTGACACTCACTGTTATCGTTTGGTGTATTGCGATGTATAGGTGCTTATTTTTCAATTTATAATTACAGTCTACGTTTTTTTAAAGATGGCAAAATATTTTCTTCAGTGTTTACAAAACAGGATGATAGTAAACATCTACAATGGCCAAAAATCTATAATCAAATGCCACAAGTCACAATCAAACTGCACCAGAAAAACAATAATGAAGACAAGATACAAACCAAAATAACAATAGGATGATGGGATAGCCCAAATTCAATAGTTCTAAATTGACAAATTACTCAACAACAAAAACAAATGCACCATTAACACCTATTCCTTTTGTATCTCTCAAAATACGTGTTGCGACATCGATTGTTTCTCATATTAAAGAAACGAAATTCCCCCAAAAAAATGAAATCTTATATTCTGTTTCTTTAAGACTACTACTGTTGGTGTTCCTAGCTATAAGTTGTAGCTCAACATTACTATTCTTTAACTGGTTTGACTGTAGAAAATGCAAGTTCCTCACAAACCTCTTTTACAAGAGCATTTTTTTTACTTTTGTTTTCTTACATTAAGACTTCAAGATGAAGAATAACAATAAAAGCATTTTGCCATTGCTTAGTTTTCCACGTACTTCCTGAAACTTTGTTTCATGTGCATTTACTCTTTATTGTTTCATTTTTAATAAAATAGAAGCCTTTGCTGTGACTCTAAAAAGACATTTTTTAAAACAAAAATAGACTTGCTTGTTCTCGACATTTCCTATTAAATAATACATAGAAAGGGCCGATCAGGTTGAAATAGTTAGGAAGCTAAACAAAATTAAACATGCGGCGCTTTTTTTCAATATATCTCCCAGGCTTGTGTGTTCGCCGGCAAATCCGACGTTAAAAAATAAATTGTTGCATGTATACATGGATGGTATAGTCGGATAAGACTATTTTATAGACATTGTTATATACTCTTTGTCAACTATAATTTTTCATATAATTTCAAGATTAAGGGAGTACGAGTGTCAGAAATTTTCTAATTAGAATTAAAATTCTTACCTTTTGTTTTGAAGAGCACATCTAATGGAACAACTTGAGCAATAAATTTCGAAAATCCATGTAGGAATTTTTGAGATTTAAGACGTTAAATTTTGGCGGGAAACAGATCACTCTAGCGTTTTCCTTCAATTTATATAAGATACTTAAAGGCCTTTAAATATATGAAATTATAATTGGAAGTTGATTAAATTTTATACACAATCTATTTTATGTATTTTAAAGTGACCTATGACCAAGAAAATGTGATCCATGTGCGAAATTTTTTAGCACCGTTTGAATTGATAAAGCCCGAGGATATAGAATGCTTCTGAAATTTGAGGCTCGTACTCCCTTAAATTGACATATTTGTCGCATTGCTTGAACTATTACAAGAACTTTACACTCAATTATAGTTAGATATTAAATATCAATTAAATGTTGAGCGAAAGTGAAGAATAAACAGAAATGAAGACGGTAGATAAAGGGAAATTATGTCGAATACCGACAAAATTCTCAATATATATATATATATA
>MJUU01030625.1:0-15271 GCA_002080025.1 Modiolus philippinarum
GTAACGAATAAGGAATAAGGAATAAGTAACCAACTTGACGCCCCTCCATTAATTTAATGTTTATTAACAACCCTACATCCATAAACAAAATAAAAGATGCATGGGTGTGGCGTTGCTCGGGTTCGTCTTGAACTTTCCATGATGTATGGACATAGCTCATGACAGAGAACAGAAAACCAATATAATCTAAGAAGCACGGTTATGGAAAATTGAAAACTCTGGTCAAATAATGAACAGTGTAGAGATACCTAAATCTGGTGAAAATGGGGACGAAAGTGCGTCATGGGTCTGCGCGTAATGCATTATTGTAATAGTCCAAATTCTGTTACATTGTGGCAGAAATACTCTAAATTCCGTCATAAAGGAAGTTGGCATGTGAGAAATTCCTTAGGTCCCTGTTCTAATACTCAGTGCTAAATTGTAGGCTTACCAGATATCCAAAATCAAATACATTTTGATTTGATTTAAACAGAAAAAAAAATCAAATACACGTTGTACATGTAGGTCCTGAAATTGATACTCCATTTCATATTCCAGAAGGCTGAGATATTTGGGTACCAAGAAAAATGTGGCAGATATTTTTGTGACGATGACGACGGCAGAAGCAAAATGACGATAGTGATCCATATAGTTCACGACTATGATACAAAATTCGATAGTGTGTAGATTGGTTTGGCTTTTATGTAATCTTCAAATAACCATGCAGTAACATATGTTTTTGTTTTCAATACTATACATTTTATGTGCACAAGAGTCTGACGGATAATGTGTTGATATAGTTAAATTTAGTTAACACCTACACCAGGAAAAACAATACACACAAATGTTCTTCAGAAGTCGACATACTCTAAAAGTACAAAAGTATAGTTGATACATTTATGTAACATGTTTTCTTTTATTTGTACTATTTGTGCATATAAACATATATGCATTCCGGATTCTGAGATTATTTTCTGAATAATATAGACATACTGCTTAGGTTCTTACTCGCAGCTGTATTTCTCACATTCTACAATTCTCTCTCGAACAAACGGAAGATGAGTTAGACTTCAAGATGAAGAACAACAATAAAAGCATTGTTCCGTTGCTTTTTGGTTTACTATGTATTTGAAGAGAAATTGTTTCATGTGAATTTACTTCATATCTTTTGAATATAATTCTAAATTTATACGGCACAGGCTCAATATCATTTCTATGAATCTATATTTTCCAGGCGTCAAAAATGAATGTTGTAGCAGGAATATTGTCAATATTTCCCAGCGAAAATTTTTGCTTAGCAGTATTATTGACCATAATACCAAAGTGCATCCACTGGACATGTTTATCATTTTGATTGTCTTTTGAAGGTACACAGACAACTTGATATATACTCCAGTCACATTGCAGACATTGAAAATATATCAAGGACAATTAACAAAATATTGAAACTACGATAGTTCATATCTGGAAATGGGACTCTTTGGACAATATTTGTTAAACACTTCGGATAATCAGTACATACAGAAGGACGAGTAAAAGTTAAGTGTGGATATATTGCCTGAGGAGCTTCTTACTCATTCAAAAATTACTCTTGACAGGTCTATCAGCATTGAATATTGTCCTTAGTCTAGCCATATAACAACAACACCATGTTAAATAGAATAACAATGCAAATCTCCCTTAATATGTTTTAGCCAGTATTGTTTGTCACTTTTGATACTTTTCGGTACATTGGCGTTGACTACTTTACGAGGTGTATGTACCGATACAACAGGGAGAGGGCTTTAAATAATGTTGTTATAACTTGTGCCCGATCCCTTTGCTTTAGTTGCAATAAGATATGTTTAATTCAATACAACAGGGATATAAACGCAAGAAAATGGAGAATCTACAGAATTACTTTTGATACATTTCGATATGTAGTATTTCGCCATAAAATCAAAGCATGCACATAATTGTTGGAAAAAAAGGTGTCTTACATCACAAGTACTTTTTATATGTAAACAATATAGTGATTAAAAATTTGCAAAGTATGAACAAAATCTATAATATATTTTAAAAGTCGTCCACTTAAAGAGTCATTTTCCCAATCATTTTTATTATAAAACCTTAAATTTCAATTTCAGTTTTTGCCCGTAAGAGTATGTTGACCTCCAAATTTTATTTATATATCTTATAAACTAAAACATTTATGCTGCAACACAGATATTTTCGAAAATCCTATAACAGGAAATTGATGTCCTGCAGACACTTTAAACGATTCATACATACACTAGACAAGATAATAACTTGGCGTAAAACACTACAAGTATGAGTTTTCGTCAACTCCTATACATATTTTTCGAGTTTTTATTCATTCAGTTTCTTTACCTTCATGAAACTGCCCTCCTTCCTAGGTTTAAACTCAAAGAAGTATATCATCAACTGTTGCTACTGTACAATCAAAACATTAATCAATCTTGCGCTCAATTTCATCCTGCGATTATTTCAGGCCAAAGGGTAAACGACAAAATCTCTAACGTCCAAAAAGGGCATTGAATGTGGTTAATTAAGATGATTCAAGCCATTTTATGGTTGAATGTGGTTAATTAAAATGATTCTTTAAACCATTGTATGGTCAAGTATCCTGAGTGAGCGTCTAAAGTAAAAGAAAAGTTATTAAAAAAAACAGAAATCCTCCAAAATATGCATAAGGTAATCGGGGCGCATGGTTGCATGATTCCAATGACAATTCTAAGTATACAAAAGAAATGTAGGTTTAATTTACACGATTCAGTTTTTTTTTTAATTCACCCATTCAATGTAGATGCTTACTTTGGTTTTAATTTATGTCATTTCCATGCGGTCAGGTTCAGATTTCAGATTGTCGCAACGTGTTTGTGTAACAAAAATAATAATATATTTATTAAATAATCTGAATGTTACATAATTTTTCGTACAAACAATAATTTATATTGATCATGACCTAACATTTAGGATGTAGTTAAAACCAGGATTGATGTCTAAAGATGATACTAATTCATATTTACGCTTTATCAACACCATTCATTTTAAAAGTCATGTTGTATTGTTTTCCGTATTTCCGCATATTTTGATAAAATCTAACTTAAAACAAGACCATTTAAGGCCAGACTTTTTTTGCACCAGACTCTTTTTGAGACAAAACAACGGAACAGGAAAGCACAATATTAAATAAATCAAAATCCAGAGACAAGGCAAAAACCGTAAACCTAAATACCTAAGGCCCAAAACACGACATACCAACAATATACACAGACGCAACAAATAAAATTCAAAACCAAAACACTTACAGTTTGACCTCTCAAATACAGAGCGACCTCAGGTACTGCAGAAAGGTGAACCTGTCCTGCTCTGTATACCCGCCACCTGTTTTGAGGAAATTCAAGGTAAATTCAAAATCAAGGAAGACGCGAACCTAGCTGAAAATGTCCGGTCTAATTTGTGAAACCGACATTTATATCAATCTACGATGTCATGGCGCTGCCATGAATTTCTAACGAAACTAACAAAGGCTGAATATATAGCAATGACTCAGCAGTTTCTGTGGGAGTGTCTTTGCTCTTTTCACAAAGTCAGTGTATCCGCTAAAAGCTCTACAGTAACGAATCAACTGTGAAATATACAATCCATACTCTATAGAGGTAGGTTAAGTGCTGATAAGAAAGGAAAAGCTTGCAATTGGGAAGTGAAAATCATCACTTTTGACATATAGTCTCGAACCCAGTAGCCAGTACTTCGGTGCTGCTCGAAACCGATTTTATTGAAAAACTTGCAATATCTAAATTTTAAAAAAATTGCTGAAACAAAAGGACTATCTCCCTCATGCATAGCTCTGTCCTTAGATGATTTTAGCTTTTCTCTTTACATCATATTGGTAATTTGTTCTCTGTCAGCTTTAACACATATTTCGGTTTATGGATTTCCAAATAATTTGATTTAATCTGCAATGAAATGACATGAGTTGTCGAAATGCGCATATTCAGAAATTAAATTCACAGTAACTTCGGTATTTTTTTTATTTCATTCATCCATGTTCATCAATGTATAAATAAATTTCAAGGGTAGGGTGTATCGGTTGTCTTGATTCCAAACTCACTTGGGTAGTTCCGGTCTATATATTCCTAAAGTCTTGGATTATAAAGAGAAAGTATATCTGAAGCTGAAATTAATAAGTAAGCTATTTTTTTTGTTCTTGATGTATGAGCTATTACAAAAACAATGTTTCATAAAATTAAAGGAAAAGGCCAGCTAAACGTGACGCACAATTTGAAAACGCAGCCTCCAAATTCAACGCAAATCTTGTCAATAAAAATAATCAAGCATCCTTATGACGTCATTTTCACTGTATTTCTTGTTTGACTCATTATGGTTTCCTAACTTTAACAAGAATGAATTTCTGTGTTCTCCGTATTTGATGTAGAATCATTGATGTATCAGGACAAAAATTACTGTTTTTAGTTCATTATGTAGAATGGTTGACTAAAGAGTTGAAAAATCAAAGTTTAAGAAACAGATTTATTAAACCACCATATCAATTAAAAAAAATAAACATACATTTTTTTTTATTTCGAGACCAGACCAATGACACCAGACAATTTTATTTCCAGACCAGACCAATTAAACCAGCATGTTTAAAAATATTACATTATCAATTACTCGAATTCCTTAGTAAAATTTTCTGTAATTTTGTAAAGCATCAGTCGCCATGACTTTATATCGAATTTGAAACCCAGCTAGCTGGATCCGTATAATTCCTCGGTAGTAAATTTTAAAATGTGCGGACTGATTAACTTATCAAATGGCATTAAAATATCTTTAAATGAGAATCACTAAATTGTACTTTATTATCCAGGATTCATGAATCACTTTTCATTATCGAACACTGGTCACGTGACAATGGTATGCACGATTTCCAAAGTACAAGATTACAGATTACATCTGCCTCTGTGAAATTAAATCAAGTTAATTTCTATCCAATTGAAAGTAACTTATGTGATCTAGTTTTCAAATGATTGATCGATTTGATTTGTCTAGTAATGCCTGCAAGATTTTAAGGTCGTGGAGAGGTCGTGGTACATTCGGCAGAATTTTGACCTTTCTACGATGTAACCACGACGAAACTACGATCATACCACGAACCGACTTCGAACTCATTACAACTTAGCGACGACTTCACTACAATCATTAAGTCCTTTCTGCGACCTTTCCGCGACTATTCCGACTGCATCATGACTTTACTACGCTACTATCACGACGGAACCACGATTCTATCACGACGTTACTAGATCTCACTACAATTCTATGACGATGTCATCGAAATCTTGACCACAGTTGACCACAGTTGCTATAAATACTATGCAAGGAAACTATGGACGGTGGTTGCTTGATCGGTGAGGGTGATATATTGCTTATCACGAACCCCTGCAAAAAGTTCTTGGTTACGTATCCCAATTTTTACAGTCGTTTGATCATAGCAATTGCGACAGCTTTAAATATGCTGCAGTGTTTTGCAAGTCGATATTTTATCCTCATTATGGTACGATTATTGCATGATCGCGGTAAAGACGTGATAAAGTCGGCATTAACTCATACTTAGGTCTTATGCTAGGTTTACACCGCCGATCAGACCAACCCGATCAACTCGACCATGCTGTTTTATCCCGATCAGCGTTATAAAATTTATTGATCGAGCTAACTCACGACTTCCGCTCGACTTTTACCCGATTTAACACGACTTACACTCAACCATTCTCGATCTCTTTACGATTCACGTACGACGTATGCTCGACCCTCATTCGACCAACCAGACTCTGTCAGATTTAGCCAGATCATAGCCCGATTTGTGTTTAATTAACTAGACCTGGTCGGGATAAGATCGTGAAATGGTCGAGTGTGCTCGAGTTTTGTCCTGTTAGTACGTTTGGATATATAGGGATAAGATGTGAAAATTCAGGGAATAGTTCAGAATGGTGGTAGAACAGCAAAATGTGTGGCCCATGGACCATGTGGCTGATGGTTCAAAGAAAAGATGGTTACTGTGTTAGATCTAGAGTAGCAGAGAAGGCGGATCTGACACAGAAGGCGCGTAGATTGGGTAAGACAATATCAAATGCTTCAAAGTCATCATTATAGAGGAATGAATGTTCGATTAAACATACAAGCAGGTCATCCTCCTCAACATGCATGCAACTGTGCGATTTTCATGTCATTACATGTAGAACTGATCTGATACATAAAACAGAAGACATATAATCACATGATATGGGTCGTAACTAGATTTACAGTATCTTCCGTGTATAGCTTTAAACCCGCTTTCTGTAGAAAAATCCGGTTTTTAGAAAGTGAAAATAGCAGGCGGCTGCCCATTGGGTACATCATTTGCCCAGGTGCAAATCTAAAAGATTTTTTTATCTTCTAGTACATGTTACAAATGTTCAAAATGACATTTTTCTGATGTCATTTAGCTTCAATCACATCTTGTGATACTATGAAGAGTACCAACCTGTTCGGAAGAAACAATATTTTAGTTTTGAATTCATGTATTTAGTGATTCTGTTTCTGGAGTATGTATATTGGGTACATCTTGAAATCAATTTCAAATTCCTTCAGCATAGCTAGTCGATTGAATTTAAGCCCTCTGAACGTCATCCTTTAATTCTACTAGTAACATGCACAATCTGATATTCTTTTCTTCAAAGCTGATATAGCCAAGTTGAACTTTAGCCATTATTTTGGGTCCGTTGTCCATGAACTTTGCATTCAAATATATTTTACCCAGAAACCGCCGAGTCATGATAGACCTCGGTTGGTTCAATGTGAAAAACGTCATGTCTGCTTCTAATCAAATATAACTGCCAACTGAAATAAAGTTTTAAATTGGATCTTATGGGAAAACTTACCTCTGCAAAATGATGGTCCCTTTTCAAACAGTGTCTGTCATATCGTCAGCTAATACAAGATGACCCCCAAAGGGGACTAAGTTAAACATTCTACTAGAAAGATTTCCACTGGACCAATTGCAGCCAAAATTTGTCAAAAAAGTCCTTGGATGTTCCAATTTTGAAATAGTATCTATCTTGTCTGAATGCAATCCCAGATGGGCGACAACGGGGAACATAATTTAATATTCGACCCTACTTAGATATGCATTCAAATATCTTCTACTCTGAAGCTACTTTGCCAATTTGCCAAAATTGGAAACAATAGTCCTTGTCTTGTCCCCACTTCCGATAGTATCCGGCAGATTATCATATCAAAGATGATCTTCAGCCAAACTTGATCACAATAGTCATTGGAGTCAATTGGATGGCTCCTTCAAAAACTGAAGTAAGGATCTAGTGAGACACTGAGGCTCTTGAAAGCCTCGTGTTGTTCTATTGTGAAAAGATGACATGCTGTCGTGTTAAATCTAGCTAAGGTCTTGAGTGGTCGAGTAAAAGTCGGATATAGGTCGGGAAAAAATTGGATCGTGATCTGGAAGATCTTGTATAGAAAAAAAGAAAGAATCGTGTTAGTCGAGTAATGCCCGAGTACTAATCGAGTTGATCTGGAAGCAACTCGGCATCAATCGAGAAGCGAATGAGTTTAAGTCTGGTAGAAATCGACATAATCGGCTAAAAGTTTGAAACTCGATCAAGACCGATCCCTTTTCGACCTCTTCAAGACTACCTCGATCAGACCCCGATTAATTCCCGACCTGTTTTCGACATATAATGCACACGACCTCTTCACGATATTTTTTGACATGTCAAAAATATTCGGGAACACAGCTCGAGTTCAGCAGAGTTAGTAAGATCGCCCCGATTTAGCTAGTAGACCGAACACGAGCATTCAAGATCAGCGTCCGATCGATGAATATTCATGAATATTCATAGATCGAGTTCGGTCGAGTTGCTTCGATCGGCAGTGTAAACCTACCATTACCGGCCTGTTCTCAACATATAATGCACACGACCTCTTCCCGATATTTTTTTGACATGTCAAAAATATTCTGGAACAAAGCTCGAGTTCAGCAGTGTTAGTAAGATCGCACTGAATTGGTTAGTGTAGACCGAAGAAGAACATTCAAGATCAGTGTCCCGATCGATGAATATTCATAAATATTCATTGATCGAGTTCGGTCGAATTGCTTTGATCGGCAGTGTATACCTACCATATAGCCCCAGTCACACTGTCACGTTTTGGCCGCTACGTTTCGCTACGTTTTAAAATGCCACGTATCATGTCATTTTTTGTAATAATTGTATGGTCTGTACGTTTCGCTACGTATATACTACGTTTTTCTACGTACTGTTACGTTTCACCACGTTTTATTGGAAATTCTAAGCCTACGTTCTGCTACGCTTCACTACATGTTGCTACGTATGTACTACGTTTTACTACGATTTGCTACGTATTACTACGGTTTAATACGTTTCGACTACGGTTTAGTACGTTTCGACTACGTTCCGTTACGTTTGATGTACGTTTTGATACGTTTATGTTACGTATTAGTACGTTGTACTACGTATTAATAAAGATCTGTGAAAAAAGTTCAAGAATAGGGTCTGTAAGTCTCGTCTAATTTTGAAACTTCCGGGCACATAAGATGTACCCGGATGTTGCATTTTTAAAAAATATATATGACGTTTCAGACAAAAACTTTGAACGTCATAATCCTTATACGTCATATTTTGGCGGGAAACGTTTTCAAATTACAATTTTATCGTGATTTCTCGGTGTCACATGACGAGACTTACAGAGCCCATTTGCAAAGAGTCCACACTGATTATTCATCGGTCAAATAGAAACTTACACAAAGGTATATTTAATCAATTTGTTCTATTGTGCGAATGACTGTATAAAATTTTAGTTGATTTTCGAATACCTGGTAAATATAATGATCTATAATGTTGACTTACTCTGTTAATTTGTGAACTTAACTTCAGCTCATAAAAAACATCTCAAAATTAAGTAAGATTCCGAAATACTTGGAAATATAATTTGTCGATCGGTAGTAGAACGTAGTGATGCGTATTTAAACGTAACGAAACGTATTAAAGCATACTGAAACCTAGTAATGCGTAGAATGAAACGTGACTAAGCGTAGAAAAACGTCCAGAAACGTAACAGATACGTACGCAAGTACGTAGTGAAACGTATAGATTCTAATTACCTACGTTTTGCTACGTAACAGCTACGTTTCTACCACGTTTTTCTACGTTTCCCTACGTTTGTACTACGTTTCCCTACGTTTGTGCTACGTTTTAATTTTTGGCTACGTTTGTATTGTGCAGACCAATACAAACGTAGCTGGCTACGTTTCTATACACGTATTGCTACGCATTGCTACGTTTGGTCTACGTTTTGCTACGGTTTGCTACGTATATTGACGTTTCGCTACGTTTTGAAAACGTAGCGAAATGTAGGGGTTAAAACGTGACAGTGGGACTGGGGCTTAACTCACATAACGTATAAAAACAGAGAGAGAATGGATAATTTTATAATTTTAATGATTTTCCTGGGCATTTGTCAGAATAATGATATTAGATGAATATAATGTAAATTTGCTTGTATGTGTCAATTAATTGAAGAGAATCTTTGTAAGTTGCAATAACTTGTGTTCGACTCATTTGTTATAATCTAACAATAAAATACATATGTATGTCGAATTTAAATTTATAAAAACAAATCAACAGATCTTGCATAACTCCTCAAATGAGTAAATGAAATAAGCTTTTAAAAAGAATGCTATAGCATCTTCTATTGGATAACAACGTAGACAGGCGCTATAATTCGTTTATTTGGTGCTCGTCTGGTAGGTGTCTTTTTAATCTACCGTACGTGAGCGGATACAAGACGGACAAGTAACGAATGAATAACAGAGATACAAAACGTGGGGACCGAACAAAGCGTAAACCTACTGTGCTGTCACCCGACATTTAATGCGGTATAAGTCCGTTCAAGGTTTTCAACATGTTCAAAATTTTTCTCCGTACTAAACGAAAATTCCCATACCAGTACCGTATTCATCGGATAAGGAACGCATGACAATGGGGATAATAAAAAAAATAACGAACAGAATTGCCAAGAGCTAAAGTCCAAGAGACAAAAGGACAAAGCAGGTGGAAACTACCGGAAAATTGTCGACCGCAATGGTCCTGACTTGGTACAGGCATTTCAAAAGAATTGGTCGATTAAACCGGTGTCGTATGAGATTTTAAAGTCTATGAAAACTGCAAGTTCTGGTTCCGGTTTTCGCCGTGTTAACTTCCGGCATGAGAATTGCAAGTTCCGGAATTTGGAAATGTGCGGGAGACCTCAGTTTATTCGAACTGCGATGTGACATATCACATTATTTTGCGAAACATTACATTTTCTTAATCATCATATTGACATAAGCACTATTGGTCTTAATTTTCTTTTATAACTATGTATGTATTAAAACGATTGTACCGTTAGGAACAAATATCATAATATTCGTTCCAATTGAACAAAATGTATGTAAATTTTTTCCCTTTGGAACAAATATTTTGTGGAACTTATATTCTGTTACAGGCTTAAGCCAGATATCCATTCGGTCAACACAAACAGGCAGAAAAATAATGGCCAAAATTATTTGGTTAATATAACTATAACAAATCAATTGCTGTGACAAATATGTCAAATATGGCTCAAACTTCTTGGCTTTGCTAAAAGTTGAACTAAAAAATAATGACCCTCAATGGTTATATGGGTTGATTTACTTAAGACTTGCAAATTTCATAGCAATGGTAAAATTTTGATGAAATGTTCTGTGAAAATAGTTGTGATTAGTATTTATGATCATTTATGGCTATCTGTGGTCAGGTTGGGTCTTAAAATATCATTCTGACCCTTTGCTTGCAGATTTCATGGGTGTAAAAATAGTTGCGATTAATAATTATGATCATTTATGGCTATCTGTGGTCAGGTTTTGTCATAAAATGTTATACTGACCTTATGCTTGCAGATTTCATGGCTGTGAAAATAGTTGCGATTAATAATTATGATCATTTATGGCTATCTATGGTCAGGTTAGCTCTTAAAATATCATTCTGACCCTTTGCTTTGCAGATTTCATGGGTGTGAAAATAGTTGCAATTAGTAATCATAATCATTCATGGCTATCTGTGGTCAGGTTTTGCCATAAAATGTTATTCTGACCTTATGCTTGCAGATTTCGTGGCTGTGAAAATAGTTGGGATTAATAATCATGATCATTTATGGCTATCTGTAGTCAGGTTGGGTCATTAAATATCTTCTGCCCCTGTATTTGAAGATCTCATGCCTGTGAAAATAGTTGCGATTAATAGTAAATATCATTTCTGGCTATCTGTGGTCAGATTGGGTCATAAAATTGTCATTTTGACTTTAATACCTTGTGCTTGGTACCAATGTCCTTAGCTATTCCTAAAAATGGTAACAACCATGATAGAAGTTACAGGAATTCAAGGACTTTTAAAATGTTGAATTCATTTAATTTTGATTTATTTTAATTATAGAAATAATCATAATTTTACCCGCACANCCCCCCAAGAAAAAATGGATAAATGTTGACCTGTTGTTGTGTTTCTACCCACTGGTTGTTTACAAGTGCATAAATTTTGCGACTTTTTTAAAAAAGAAAGTTGTGTTTGAATTACTGCAAAACTTTATTGACCTCCAATAACCCCGTCAGCCTCTGATTACTTCTTGTCTCGTCAGCTTATAATTTCTGGTTTCATGTTAATCATACTTGTAACAGCTGAATAAATCATTTGGTTCCTATATTCATATACTAACGTGTAATCTGAAATATATTATTATAAAAATCATATTTTAAAATATTTCCGTCGTACGACGCATACTTTAAAATCTCACAGACTTTAAAATCTAATAAACCCCCGTATGAAATCTGCAAGTATATGACAAAGACCGGAAACGGAACTTGCAGTTTTCATAGACTTTAAAATCTCATACGACACCGGTTTTGTGATCATCTCAATTATATAATTATATTATATTAAGTTAAAAAGAATCTTATTAGAGTTCGAACCGAAACTTCAAAATTTCCATAAGGGACTGATATCTATTGAAGAACTTTTTTGGTCATCGTATGAGATGGAATTTTTTTAAAGCCTTGGTTAATTAGGCGGTCACGGAGATATCTATGTTTAATGAGAAAGTCTGTATAATTTGTGCTAGCTCTGGCATGACGAATCAGTTGTGAAACAAACGAAAATGAACGGAGACGAACGGATATAAGTTTTTTATATACGTTCGGAGTACGTTTGGCTTATACGGTGCAGTGTAAGAGGGCTTTACCGGGGAGATAACGGATGAACCATTCAAGTTTCGAACTTACAGCGGAAACCTACCGAATGAACACTGAATTAAATGAATTTATGTCCAGTGTCCGTGCGGTCATTCTATTTAAGAAATACATAACATTTTTTGAAGTTGGTGATCTAATTTAGCAATTTAGAGAGTTATGCAGCATCTTTTCGTTTGTATTTAACTAGTTGCATCATTCTTGCAACATGGGTATGTATTGTATTGTGTCACTCAAAAGACAGTATAGCTGGAACCCGATATTGGTTGTGAGTTTCATCAATCGTGAATTTTGCCTTTGATAGGTGTTTGAGAAGGTTACCTCGAACATGCAGAGACATGCGTTGTCGACATGGTCATCAGAAACTATACCTATAGTAACGTCAGTATTTATATTTATTGTAACATAGACGATGCTTCTGTTGATGGACTATTAGTCTTCGGTGTTATAACCAGTCCGGTAGTCAGAACCTAGGTGCTGGTCCGAAAACCGATTTTTTTAAAACTTAAGATATTTAAATCTTTGAAAATATTATATAAAACTTTAAATAAGGAGTATCCTCCTCATGCATAGCTCTGTCCTAGTTGATTTTGGCTTTTCATTAAACCCCTGTATTGGTTATTTGATCTCTATCAGTTTTAACATATTTTCGATTAATGGCTTTTAATACCTATAAATTTTGATTGATGTGCACTGAAGAAACATAAGTTGTAGAAATGACAATCTCCAGTAACTTAATTTATTCGCTGGCATTTTTTGAAAATGAATCAAACTGCAAGAACACCGTTAAGATGATCTGTGTCAAACAAGTTATTGAGCGGTCAAACGAAATAATAATCCCTTTTTAATCTTCTTAATAGATTTTTTAGGTGTACATGTTCCTTTTAGAAATTCGTTCTACTCGTTGCTCGTACGATATGTATTCGTTACCGATGCGGTTTCTTTTTCGGTACGCGTTCTGTATGTTACCGTTAATACGGTTTATCTCATTTATAAGATAAACCAATTTAATAAAAGAGATATGTGACTTCTGTTTAACTTCCGCGGAACTTTTCATTTCTGCATCCGGTTTTGTTCCCATTCAGTTTTTCCTGCAAGAAGCGGCAATTGGGAAATTTTAAGAATCGAAATCTAATCTGAAGCAATCCGACCAAAGTTAAGCTATGAAACCAGGCAAAAGACTTCACAACCCTCCAAGAAGAGCTTCTTCTCCACAGTCGTCAGCTCATTAACCAAAGAAGAGCAAGAAATCAGACGTAAACAGGCCGACCTACACAGTTCGACGACCCAACATTTCGAGACCTATTCCTGCAGTTACTGGTAGAGACCCTGATCCATTAAGGGATAACAACGAGTCCATGGATCGACCACAAGCAATTTTTGGTCAACAGGGGTCGAACAGATCACAGCCACTGGAAAAATTCCAGCTGACGTCATCAAGGATTGTCTATGTTTTTTCTTCCAAGGCTAGATGACACACGAGCGTACATGTATTTCCAGGGTTTCACGAAATTGGAGTGATCAGAACTGACACAACGAGGACTTTCAGAGTTAAGTACTTTCTACTCCCACATATTTTACATATAGCTAACTCATAAATTTTTCAAGTTTCGGGAAATGATATTCTACCTTAGGCAGCAACCATTTGATTTTCTGGGAGGGGGGGGGGGCTATGGATTTTTTTGAAATAAAAAGTTTGCTTCTTAAAAGTGGGGAAAAAAATAATTTGTTCTAGGGCAAGTAAGAAAAAAAAAGGATGATTTAAAAAAAGGACGAAAAAATAGATTGTTGTGAAGGATCAAAAGTAAAAAAAAAGACTGCTGAAGAATAGTGACTGCAGGTGTATGGAGTGGACAGAAGAAGACAACCAAATATCCAAAGACATCTTCCACTGAGACAATGTTATATAATAGGACGTGTCCATTACCAATCCAAACACACTCAAACAGTTCACCCAGTTTTCATTCATATAATAAATTAATCAATGATGTTATTTATGTATCTATAATTTTTAAATATGTGTAAATATTGAAAGGAAAATGAATTATTAATTTTATATAATCTTAAACATATTAGTATAAAATTATAACATAGATTTATATCCTCCGGAGTTTCGGTTTAGGCTACTAGAATTTTAGGGTAAATATACCGTTTGTATATTTTTTTTGAAAAACAGATAAGTACACATGGTAACCAAGGCTAATCCATCATCAGGTACCCCAAGCCTGTATGGAGATAGTAATTATTGATTACTGAAATCAGTTGCCGCTAAGTATGTATAACGACAGGGGCACGACACCGGTAGTTTCTCTCTAATAAGGATATGTATTTTTTTCCGTCAGTGTTTTGCCACTTATTCATGTTTTATTCTTCTGTGTCTTATGGTTTATTTCAATAAAGCAGACGTTAAGTGATCTTTTATGTTTTTGTGTTTTTGATATGCAATAATAGGCGGCCTATGAAAAATGCTGTTTGCTTCCTCATCATCTTGTACGAATTCCCAATGTTTATTCAAAGCCCTTCTAAGTTGTTGAAGAGCCGGGTTATATTTTGTTGTGAATACTAATGGTATGTTTTTTCGCACATTTCTTTGTGAATTGTATTGTAATGTCCTTTCTCTTGGTGAGCTGTGTCAAGTCTGCTTGGATTAGTAGTGGACACGTTTTATTTTTTTTGTAGAAAATCTTAGAAAAACAAGCAAAAGCAAAAACAGTCAAATAGATTTAAACAATTTGATGCACTTTGTACAAAAGAGGACACCAGATGCTCAATTTTCAATTCCACCTGTTAAGATACATGATCTACTCACAAGTCTTAATAAACTTGATGTAAATAAATCTGCAGGAACAGACAATATAGGTCCAAGGATACTCAAACTATGTGCCCCTATTATTGTATCATCATTAACATATATTTTTAATAGAATAATAGATATTGGTATATTTCCTGATATGCTAAAAA
>MJUU01030626.1:0-19394 GCA_002080025.1 Modiolus philippinarum
GTAAAGATTCCTGTAAAATTTTGATGAATTTGCTTTAATGATTTCAGATGATATGATTAAAAATGACGTTTTTTCTATAGGTACCAATGTCAAATATATAATCTTGTATCCATGTTTTTGTCGAATGGGAACGAAATGAGCAATCTTCATGAATGATCTCCCATACATAACATTCCTGTAACGTTGGTTAAATATGCATTAGTGGTTTCTGAGTTGTTGAATAAAACAACGGCAGTTGAATACCAAAGAAATAAGGGAAGTGATGATTACAAAAATCGAAGTCCAAAGACATGGCAAAAACGGCAACATAGAAAAATAAAGACGTGAGACAGCCACAATGCACGGAAATAAAAAAGACGACATTTAGAACTAAGGCACTCATAGTGTGAACTCCCATGAAAACAGGGAGTGACATCAGATGCTCCGGAAGGGTAAGCATGTCCTGCTCCACTAGTGACACCCGTCAAAATGATGATGTAGGCTCGATTGCAAATTATTGCTTTTCGCTTACATTCACCCACTGATTTGTTCCCTATAAGCTATTATGCATCTTTCAGTTTATGATTCTGAAAATGTTTTGAGTTTTTCTGCACTGATGACACATAATTTGTCGAGATGACCATATGCAAAAACTAACTTTACAGTATCTTCGATAATTCCATATCTTTTATTTGGGAAAGGTTAAACGTGTTTGCAATGTACCATTATTATATAGATTATGTAGTTCTAAACTTCTCCTAATAAAAATGCTAATCAATGTTCAAAGTTTTTTTTTACCATAATAAACGATGTAAACTCAATTATGTTACAAAAAACTCAGCTTAAATCTGCCTCGAACTGTCTATATGCTTTGTATGGATAATGTTTCATACTAATTTGCTGCAAGGTACTACTACTGAGTGGTGTATCTTTTTTTTTTCATCATGGTGTTTGGATTAATTTAAGATAATTAGAAGTATCACTATTTATTTATTGTCATTTTTTATGCTTAAACAAAATTGATTGAATTCTTATATTTGTGCTACTATTCCAAGTACGTCTCTTCTTCATTGTAATCTTGTGCTTTGTTCCTTCGGTATTCTACTGCCATTGTTTTATATTATATATAGCAAAACAGATTATCGTTACTCATCATACTGAAGTCATAAATGTGACAGGTAAGTATTGTGGTGTGTACTTGTATTGTATGAATCTGAGAAACTATGAAATTATATTCCAATATGAAAGCGCATGTGTTAAAGGTATCATTTCCCTATTTGTCATTGTTAAATTGGTCATTTTCTGAGAAACATAGCACATTTACTGTCGTTTCAAATAAAGCGAAACTTCTTACCTAATAGATATCTAATGTGCCTCTACAAAAAATTTGAGAACAACTTTCATTTAAGGTAAATTGGCACTAATACACGGAGCATTCGATTGGCGCATTTGCGAAACAGAATTGACTTGATTTTCAAGCCGGAATATTCCTTATTAGGCTTTTCATTGTGACGTAATAATAGAGTGTCATACTTTTTCCCGCGAATTAGGTCCCTTTTCCCGTAAATATTGTCTATTTCGTTAACTATATGAAATATCTCTCTAAATCAAACGGTGACATATAGATTTTTTAAACTCAACATAGATGTAGCTGAAGTGTATATCTCTAAGATATCAGAAAATAAAAAAAATCTATTTGATAGTTATTTCATATGATATCTAAATAATGAGAAAAGAAAACAAAATAGAAAAAATAGGGGAACGGGGAATGTGTCAGAGAGACAACGACCCAAAGGGGAGTAATAACAACTCAAAGCCAACATAAGATCTTAAATGAACGGTGAGAAAACCCAACACCCAATGGCAGGTCGGAGTCGGCCCCGAACAAAGAGCAATCAAGTCCAGCGAAATAAACATCATCCTAGACTCCTATAGACATAAAGTAAACTAACTAGAAAAAGGACAAGACACACAAAGGCTTAATAAATTCCTGAATTAGGACAGGCACAAACCTGCTGCGGCGGGGTTAAACTAGTTTTATTGGATCCAAACCTTCCCCCTACAGCCAATGTGATAAATCAAAAACTCTCGTAACAACAGTAAAATTCAGTTGGCAACAGGACTGAGTCAATTTTGAAAAATGAAACTGAAAGAACTAAATATACGGACAAAAACATGAAATCACACGAGACTACTAACAGTTAACTGACATGCCAGCTCCAGACCCATCACCAACTGACAAAGTAAGTTATGTACCCTCAGTATACAGCTTCCACAAAGATCCCTTCCTGTGGGGAGTTTAGAATAATGATTTCTGTATATACCGGAATACATAACATGTTCTCACAGTTCCCTATATATTATTTGTAAATATTGCTGAAAAATGTCGAATTTGGCCCGATTTTCGAAGCCTGATAACAGGAAAAGATGATCGATGACGTATTATTTTTATTTTATTTTTTGAAGAAAGGAACTAAAACCTACAAAATATCTTAAAATAAAAAAAATCCTGTCTGATATTTTTATTAGGCTCGAAATACCTTAATATAAGAAAACGCACTCCACCGGAAGTATACTACTATAAAAAAATCAACCGCCTTATCAACCAAGGCTTCAAAAAGTTCAGTCTCATACGATCATTAAAAAAGTTCTTTAATAGATATCAGTCTCTATGGAAAAATTTTAGGTTTCGGTCCGAACTCTGATTCAAGATTCTTTTTTTTTTTGCTTAGTACTGGGATGATCATTTCTTTTAACTCTCTATGACCTTTCAACAGCAATTGCTGTTGAGTTGCTACCGGACACTACCTCAATGGAAGGGGATGTTTGGCATGCCATAAAACCGGTTTAACCCAACATTTCTTTTGAAATGCCTGTACCAAGTCAGGATCATTGCGGTCGACAATTTGTTTTGGTGTTTTCTACCTCATTTGCTTTTTTTTCTCTTGGACTTCGGCTTTTGACAATTCTGTTCGGTAATTTTTTTATTATCTCCTTTCACTGCCAACCCGTAAAATGTTCATGTCATTGTTTTTACCATAACAAATTTATTACAATTGATAGGAATAAAATAAAGGTTTTATGGGGTACCTAAGACGTTCAGCTTTCAAACAGTATGCAAGTTAATTACATTGGATACGGATCTATTTCAATCATCCCATAGAAATATCCATACTGCATTGATAAAGTACTATTTTAACATACAACCCGGGTGGAAGAATTCCCCTCTGGTGGTATGATACCTCAAAAATATTGTTAATTATAAATAACAAAGATAAATTAGATGTCACATATGACTTTTCAATTCCAAATTACTCCCACCGCAAATTACTCCCACCGCAAAAGACGCATATTATACGAAATGAAAAAGAAAGATCTTGGCCAATGACGTCATCTTCAAAGAACCATCTGATTCTTGTGAAATTTTTCTTCGGTATTTAGTTACGTAATTGGTGTATTAAATTACCGGAAAAGCGGTATATTGAGACACTTATAGGTAACCGAAGATTTTATCACTGTAGTGGCCCCATAAGTATCGAAATAATTGTTGGGGACTACAGTTTATTATTGTTTGCGGTTTGGCTGAAGATTTATGTTTTTATTCACTTCGTTAGCACTCATGGTAAAATACTACGACATAAAATACCACATGTAAAACAAAGATAAACTGTAGTCTCCTTCAATTATTTTTATAGACATTAGAATCCAACATTGTTAGTGAAATTTACTCTATCCAAAATAAATTATACACTAAGATATCAATGAAGTCGAATTTTCGTATTAATTTTTAATGTAAAGACTAACTTAACTTGCAAAAAAAAATCCAAATTGTATTTGTAATTTGAAAGAAAATTGTCAACAGAATTCACGATGTCCATTTTTTGCATAAATATTGGTTTTATGTACGTCTGTCCTACACAACCTATACAAATAAGATAACATTCATCAAAGTTTGTACAGGTGCAAGTGTTTTCCGAGAGTACCCTGTTTAAACATTCCATTTTTTGTGCTGGAGGTAGCATTGTATATTAAAATCAAACGGTAAACAATACATGACAGTAATGAAGTTCACAAAATATTAAATTATAAAGTACTCGAAACGATAGGCATGAATTGTCTGAAGCATCATCCATTACTGCTGTGACAAGTAAATTCGGAACTTGAGGTTCCTCCGTCTTTGTTTAGCTTGTTGGTTATTGGATGTATTATGGATGTAGCGGAAGTAAATTGATTTTCATATAACTTGTGTTTTTATCAGTTAATTCCTGGATATCACACTGGCGTCGTCGACAGGATTGTGTACACTTTGAAACGAAAAGAAAACAATCTATTTGTGCAAGGACAACAAGAAGCATTCATGAGAACATTGATAATAGGTGATTCACGAGTGAAGGGGCTAGATAAAATTACGATTGGATCGGACAAGGACATTGAATCGGAAATCAAGTTCCATAGTATATCCGGTGGCAAAATTCATGACTTGAAATCTTATTTTAAGAGTCGTAAATTTAAAAAACTGAATAAACATAGGTTGTTGATTTGTGTTTGCATAGGAATAAATGACATACCGGAAAATATTCATGGGCGTTCAAAGAAGAAAGTAAGTCAACTGTTTAATGAGATAACTGAAAAGTTTAACGGCTTGATTAGGGCAGCAAAACGTAGAAATAAACACAATAAAATTGTACTGGCAACAATAGCCCCTAAAGATCTGTCAAAAACTATTGATAAATACCCAGCGAAATGTGAGCAAATTGACAATTTATCATTTGAACACCAGAGAGCTTTTGAATCGTTTATTGACAGAATAAATAAGGAATATATTCAGAAATTTAATTGTCGTAATACTGAATTTCACATCCCCTTTCACCGGCCATTACGACAACACAGAAGAAGACAAAAAGTTGAGACTTATTATTACCATAAACTATCAGATGGATTACACCCAAGTAAAGACTTGAAGAAGAAATGGAAGGAGTTTCTCAACAATGTTATTATAAAATTCAACAGTAGTCATTAAGGTAAGTGCCCATAGGCCTACCTTTTCTGCAGATTTATGTGTTTTAAACCTGACAAACAACGTTGTGTCAACGTATGAAATTTGTAAACAAGGAAACCAGACTTATAAAGTTGTAAAATCGTTTGTTTTGTTAACACTGAATATTTCACACTTGTTTTACGCAAAGTAATTAGGTCTCATTTAATCAACAGAAATGGCAACCAACATGTCCAAGGAAGAAATACAGGATGAAATTAAAGCGTTAGAGAAACAATTAGAGACACTAACACCGAAAACTTCAAGTAGTTTGCGACGTCGTACTATAAATTCTTCGATAGAAAATGGTGCATCCCCTCTAACGGGAAATAAAAACATTGATAAAAAGTCTACAAAGTCAACGTACACAGTCAAACCCCCTCCCTTTAAAGGAAGTGACAATGAGGATTGGGTTGTTTGGTTACGAAATTACGATCAGATCGCAAAAATCAATAACTGGAACGATGATTATAAGGTCATTCATTTACCAGCAGTTCTTACAGATGATGCTAATCGCAAATATTGGGAATGTAGTGAAAGTGAAAGGAACTCATGGTCCTCCATAATTAAAGCTTTGAATGACAAGTTTGCTCCAGAGAGTAATCGTGCTACCTTTGAAGCCGCTCTGCAAACCAGGACAAGGCTTGCAACAGAAACTCTAGATTCATATATGATAGAAATTAAAAAATTAGCAGGTCGGGCTTTCCCTGAATGGGAAGCCAAATATCGTGACTCTATGATAAAGAAATATTTTATCGATGGATTGGACAGTCAGCTCAAAATCTGGGTTTTACAAGGAAACCCGAAAACCGCTGATGAAGCATTACAAATAGCCATGCGATCAGAAAACAATTTGAAACAACAGAAACCAGATGCTGCGACTTGCAGCGCCAGCAGTAATAGTACAAATACACTAGAATTAGCAGAAGCAATCGCCATAGCACTGGAAAAACGTGGAATTGGTAATAGTTCTGGCTATAGAGGGAACACGGGTCGGCGGGTTAATTATCAAGGTAGACAACGAGGCCGAGGCAGAGGAAGACGTGGTACATGTTTAGCTTGTGGTCAGGAGGGTCATTTTTGGAGAGACGCTGTTTGTCCAAGGGCGCCAAAAGGCTTGGGAAACGGACAGGGGATGAGCAACGAGGGGTCAGGCTAGACTCATCCCACGCGAATGAATACCCTGACCAACAAACCACCATTAGCTCACAACAGACAAAACTTATCACTACACCCTTTATAGATTTAATTGTCAACGGGGAAAATATTTCTGCATTAGTAGATACTGGTTCACAAGTAAGTCTGATCAGTAATAACCTGTATAAAAATTTACGACATAAAAACAAGTTATTCAGCTCAAAACTTTTAATTGGAGGAGTGAGTCAAGGTTCTATGTTGGATGTATTGGGTATGACTACTCTTTCGTTGAAAATTGCCAATATGTGTACAGAATGGACTGTTTATGTTTCATCAAATTTATCGAGGGACATGATTTTAGGACAAGATTTCTTGAAACATTTTGGTGTAATAATCAATCTTAACAAAGATACATTGACAGTCGGGCAGTATGAGACCAAACTTAATAATAAACAATTTTTACACGCATGCAAAGTTTCTGTTAGCGAAACAGTGGTTATCCCGTCTCGATCAATGATTAACATTGAATGCACCGTAAATGGGGGAATTCAGAATGAAGGACAATCTGGAATATTAGAACCTGATGAAAAATTTGAAGAAAAATACAATGCAGGTATTATTAAAGTAGCAGCCATTGTAAGCAAAGGAACAATTCCGGTTCGGATTTTTAATCCTTTATCACAAGAGATAAAAATTTGGAAGGGAAGTTCGGTTGGTACATTTTGTCCAGTTGTAAATAAAAACAATATAGATAATGCCGATGTGCCAAAATTCTGCTACTTCGTACACTCTGTTTATAAACCCGAACAGTCTGACATTATTGTAGGGAGTTCTAGTATTGAAGATGCCGAAAGTATATCTACAAGACTCAAACAACTATTTCCTATAAAAAATCCTCATGTGAGTGAGATTGAGAAAGACAAAATTTATGAAGTACTGCATAAACACTCTTCAATAATATCTGAGGGACCACACGACATTGGAACATCAACGGTAGTGGAACACGAGATCGATACTGGCGAAGCACCACCTCAAAAGAGTATATTGCGACGTACGTCACCAGGAAAAAGGGTTGTCATACGTGAAGAGGTGGAAGCAATGCTACATGAAGGTATTATTGAACCGTCAGCTTCCCCGTGGTCAGCCCCCGTAGTCATCGTTCACAAAAAAGATGGAGGCAGAAGATTCTGCGTAGATTATAGAGGGCTGAACAGTGTAACGAAAAAGGACGTATACCCTCTGCCTCGAGCAGATGATATACTTGATTCTATGAAAACTGCAAAATTCTTCAGCCACTTTGACTTGGTCCGAGGTTACTTACAGTTCAATATAAAGGAAAGCGATAGAGAGAAAACCGCTTTCACGACCCCCGATGGACACTTTCAGTTCCGCAAAATGGGTTTCGGGTTAACCAACGCCCCAGCAACCTTCCAAAGAGCAATGGACACAATCTTAAAAGGACTTACATGGACTGATTGCTTAGTGTATTTAGACGACATTGTAGTATTTTCCTCGTCAATAACTGAACATATTGTAAAATTAGACAAAGTACTTGGTCGTTTAGAATCTGCAGGACTGAAAATAAAACCAAATAAATGTGAAATATTACCCACAGAAATGAAGGTGTTGGGACACGTTGTTACAGTAAACGGAATTAAGAACGACCCTGAAAAAGTTGATATAATTTTGAATTGGCCGGAACCAACTTGTTTATCAGAACTGAAATCATTCCTTGGTCACGCTGGATATCATCAACGTTTTATTTCTAACTATTGCGATATTACTGCACCTTTACGAAGACTAGATAAAAAAGGAGTTCATTTTATATGGAACGCTGAATGCTCAAATGCTTTCAAAAAGTTAAAGGAACTACTTGCCAAGTCCCCAGTTTTAGCGTTTCCAGATTTTAGTCTTCCGTTCATCGTCGATTCAGATGCCAGCGAACATGGTATTGGAGGGACATTGTCACAAATACAAAATGGGATTGAACGGCCAATAGCATTTGCCGCAAGGGCTTTTCAGGGTGGTCAAAAGAATTATTCGATCTATCAAAAGGAAATGTTGGCTTTAGCATGGGCGCTTGAACATTTTGAACCATATATCTATGGACATGAATTTGAGGTTCGAACTGACAATCAAGCACTTTCATGGTTGAAATCGAAGAAAGAAGTCCGTGGGCCACCTTCAAGGTGGCTTGAGCGCATAATGGAATTCTTGCCTTTTAAAATCACACATAGACTTGGAAAACTACATAAAAATGTTGATGGACTTTCAAGATTTCCATGGCCACAAGCAGAATTTGTTTCAAAGCCCATAGAAATTGAGACTTCAGCAGACATGTTTTGCTATCCACAAACAGTTAGTGAAGTGTCTGTTTTATCAACCGATAATAATGATGGTGACAAGAACTGGACACTGGGGCCGCTATCTGGTTGGACAAAAAGTGAATTATTAAGTTCACAAGAAAATGATGTAGTTCTTGGAGTTGTTTTAAAATGGATGTTAGAACCCAAAAAACCGACAGATCAACAAATGCAAGGGAGTTGCCGTGAACTGAGAACATATTGGGGTCAGTTTGACCGTCTCAGACTAGTCAATGGACTAGTATATAGGACCTGGATAGAGGAAAATGACAGTATAAGATATCAGTTGTGTTTACCAAAGTCAATGGTAGAATTAGCCTTGCATTGCTTACATGATAACGCAGGGCATCTTGGAGTTGAAAAAACTGTTGAAAAACTCCGTCAACGATTCTATTGGATTGGGCTTCGCGATGATACTGAACTATACATTCAATCATGTTTAACTTGCCAGCAATGTAAGGATCCCCCAAGAAAAGCAAGAGCCCCGTTACATAATGTGAAAACTGGATACCCGTTTGAGAAAATAGGAATCGATATCGTAGGACCTATTCCTCCATCTGAGAAAGGGAATAAATTTATTGTTGTTTTGGTAGATTACTTTACTAAATATCCATTCGCATTCCCGCTAAAGGATATACAAACTGAAACCGTAGCAGAATCAATATGTGATACGATCTTCTGTACTTTCGGTGTTCCTTTGTCAATTCACAGTGACCAAGGAACTAATTTTGAAAGTTGGACATTTAAGTCATTGTGCAAGATGATTGACACTGTGAAAACTCGTACCACTCCATTTGCCCCATGGGGTAATGGCGAAACTGAACGAATGAATCAAACATTACCAGGTATGTTAAAGCGAATGATAACAGAGAATCCGAACGATTGGGATCGATTATTACAAAAAGCAGTTATGCATTATCGTTCTGCTGTGAACTCTTCCACCAAATTCACTCCATTCAGATTAATGTTTGGCCGGGAAATGCGCCTACCGGTTGATGCCATGATAGGAAATCCACCACACCAAACAGTTAATGAAACCACATATCCGGAGTACGTGCAAAAACAAAAAGAGGATATCGAAAAGACTGCAAATTTAGCAAGGGAACATTTGCAAGCCGCTCAGAAACATCAAAAAGATACATATGACACGAAAGCTAAAGAAGGAAGATTTCAAATTAATGACCTTGTTATGCTATATAACGTTGCTATTCCTAGAGGCATGAGCAAAAAATTCTTTAGACAATGGTCAGGCCCATGGAAAGTAATTGGTGTACTCTCGGATGTGACTTACCGAATTCAGTATGCCGGGGAACGGAACAGTAGGATCAAAAAGCTGAAAAAAGTAGTACATTTCAATTACTTAAAAAAATTTTATCAGAGAAATTCAAGAGAAATGGCGGAAGAAGGGGAAGGTAGTGCCCAAAGGCCACCTTCCGATAAACACGATAAAGATAGAAACACAGGAAGATCTCTTGACTATGGAAATAAAGAAACGCCTACAATCAGCTTTGACCTAAGTGAACCGAGTTCTGCTGAATCAGAAATAGAGGACGAGGAACATGACACTGAAAGTGAAAGATTATATACACCAGGAAGTAGTGCCCAAAGGCCACCTCATGCAAGTAGGAACAGAGGAGGAGACGATGTAAAAGGTAGCGCCCAAAGGCCACCTTTAGCTGGTAAGAACGAACAAGAGACAAACATTGAAGGAAAGAATACGTCCGGAGGTAGTGTCCAAAGACCACCTCACGAAAAAAGGAACAACCAAGGAGCCGAAGCAGAAGGTAGTGCCCAAAGGCCACCCTTGGATAATAAAATTGAACAGGAAGTTGAGGTAGAGGGTAGCGCCCAAAGGCCACCCCAAGCAAACAGTAATGATTCTGGAGTTGAGTTTGAGGGGCGTGCCCAAAGGCCATCCCGGAGACGCAACCGTCCAGCAAAATATAAGGAATTCGTTGTTGACTGGGGTGATTCGAATGAGGATACGAATTTTGAGGAAGATGACTCTTTGTAATCAAATCGATTTTTGTAGTTAAATTAAGTTTCATTTTTCTATTTGTCTGAGAAGACGTTAAAACGTTTATCATTATTTATATTTTATATTATAAAAAAAAAGGTATAAATACGTGGACTTTCAAAAGGACAAGAGGGGAATGTGTGACAAGTAAATTCGGAACTTGAGGTTCCTCCGTCTTTGTTTAGCTTGTTGGTTATTGGATGTATTATGGATGTAGCGGAAGTAAATTGATTTTCATATAACTTGTGTTTTTATCAGTTAATTCCTGGATATCACACTGCAAAAAGATTAAAATTTGACATGTAACAACCATATGCTCAACTTGGAATCTCTTAAAGATGTATGTTTTTATCGAGATAAAATTAAATTATTAAATTATAACTACTTTTCAAAAAAGACAATAACAAAACTTCTAACGGCAGTTAAACTTTTTATTCAAATAGTCACTTGAGTCGCCAACAATAAACAAAATATCTTTTAAAACCTCAGAGAACAAATATATATGCAAATAATATCTAATTATATATTTTATTGCAACCAGCCGCAGTTGGATTCAGGCAAAATATTACAGTGTTTCTTGTAAATGATAGCGTAACTTGGTACACAGCTAGGGAGGCATGTGAAGAAGTAATACCGGGAACAAAGTTTAGTATTCGTGGTCAAGAATACTGGGAGTATATAGTTAGAGCAATTTCACAAATAGATGGGTTTGTATTATTATTATAAAACGACAATTCTAGTTTAAATTATATACATCCGTTTCACATAGAAAATGCATCCCTGTGGATTTTCTGTATGGATTACATAATTACTGTATACAATGTTTAATAAGATACAATCCTATGGAACGCTGGTACATGTTGAAACGAGGAAAACATGGTAAAAATACCACGAAAATGTTTTAATTGTTTATAATGAAAAGCTATATATAATTGTATTGATTATCGTATCTCAGATATTATCAGATCAAAAAATATAATTAGCAGTTAATATACTGCAAGGACAAATGCAATAGTATCATTTTTTCAAAGCTACATTTAAAAAATGATGCATGTCATGACAGAACTTCTTTTTTTAAATAAAGATGGAAACGAAAGGTCAAAATTCAAATTAGAGAACCCTAATTTCTAGTGTTGTTTGTTTTTCCCCTCTTTTTAGCTCACCTGGCCAAAGGCCATGTGAGCTTTTGCCATCACTCGGCGTCCGTCGTCCGTCCGTCCGTTAACTTTTATTCAAAGATCTTCTCCTCTGAAACTACTGGGCAATACTAACCAAACTTTGCCTGAATCATCACCAGGGTATGCTCTTTCAAGTTTTTGATTTTTATGACTGTAGACCAAACAACATGGCTGTTGTTACTAAAAATAGAACATAGGGGTAAATTGCCGTTTTTTGCAAATTGCTCGAAAACCATTACAGATATCAAAATTCTGACATGAAGTTAAAATTATCAGCATGATGAGATCCACCTGCCCTGCAATTTTGAAGAATATCCGTTTACCCGTCTTGGCGTTATTGCCCCTTTTCCGCAAAAATATCAGTGTTTAGTTACTTTTAGTCTTATATATTGAAAATGGTAGAAGATAGAAGTGGAGTTTTTATAACAAAAAATGGCCAGCATAGTAAGATCTACATGTCCTGCACTTTTGAAGAAAATATGATAACCCACATAGGAGTTATTGCCGCTTTTTCTTTGAATTTTCACAATTTTTTAACGTTTTTACTTTCATTTCAAAATTTGTTTGATATAAAGGTTAAATGTGAATTGCAAAAGTGTTGAGGTTTTCAAGAACTACAATTTCTACATATGTCCCGCAGGTTCACATCTCATCCAAGATGGCCACCAGCGGGGAAGATAGTTTAACATAGGACCCTATGGGAAATGCATTCAAAGATCTTCTCTGAAACCACTGAGCCAATGGGGACCAAATTTTGTTACAGTAGTCTTTGGATGGTCCCCCTTGAAGTTTGTGATTTTTATGTTCGTACTTCATCCAAGATGGTCGCCAGCACGGGACATAGTTTAACATGGTACCCAGTGGGAAATGTATTCAAAGATCTTCTCTGAAACTTCCAAGTCAAACTGAACCAAACTTGGTCAGAATAGTCCTTGGGTGGTCCCTTTTAAAGTTTGTGATTTTTACGTTCGTATGGCTGCCAGTGTGGAGCACAGTTTAACATAGGGACCCTATGGGAAACGCATTTAAATGTCTTCTCTTCTGAACCCATTGAGCCAATTGGAACCAAACTTGGTTACAATAGTCTTTAGATGTTCCCTTCAAAGTTTGTGATTTTTATGTTCATACCTCATTCAAGATGACCGCAAGCAGGGAACATAGTTTAAAATAGGGACTCTATGGGAAATGCATTCAAATTTCTTCTCCTCTGAACCTACTGAGCCAATTGGAACCAAACTTGGTTACAATTGTCTTTGGGTAATCCCTTCCAAAGTTTGTGATTTTTAGTTTGTACCTCATCCAAGAATGAAAATGTAACATCTGGTGAACTGATTTATAGTAAGAATGGGTGGTCTATTAGTGACAATGAATAAAACCAGTCGCCAGGTGAGCGATACAGGCTCATATGAGCCTCTAGTTTATCTGATTATGACGTTATTTCAATAATAATTTCTCTAAAAACCACGCTTGTATGAAATTTTGTGTTTTGCAACAGTTACTGCTATTCCAAAGACAAGGCAATTTAAATACGAAAGTCAGAGTTTTTTGTAAATTGTCAAAAACTTTATTCTTGATAGATACATTTTATCATTATGTCACATTAATGTTATTATTAATGTCAGCTTCACTGGTCAGTGCTTCTCGTTTTGTGTCTCCTATTCTTCTTTATTACGATACAGTATAAATGTTATACAACTGTAAAAGTATTTTTTATATTAGATTACCGAACCCATTGCTGTGGATAAGTCGCATTAGATCAAATGAAGACAATGTAGTTTACCACGGCGACAGCTGTATAAATGATACCGAATTAACGATCGTGCATAGCACTGACCAATCAAATGACGAACCGAGATGTTTTGCACTTGATACTGTAAATCCTGAATCGTTTTATAGCTTAGAGGATTGTATGAATAAACAACCCTACATATGTGTCAAGAATTCTAAAGGTAATGTTTTTTTAAACATAGCAGCTATGTCATCGAAGTTTTGACAAATTCTTTACAAATGAAATTTCGTATTTGCATCTCGAGACATCTGTATTTCAAATCTGAAGTCGGATTAACAACGGCAGTAGAATACCGAAGGAACAAGGGAGTGAAATTTACAAAAATCGAAGTCCAAAGACAGAGCCAAACCGAGAACACAGAAAGCAATGATGTTAGAATCAAAAACAATGACGTTAGACAGATACAAAGCACAGAAACAGAAATTACAACATTCAAAACAAAGGCACTCACAGTGTGAACTCCAGTGACACTGAGAGTGACATCAGGTGCTCCGTCACACGGTAAGTGATGCATATATGTTTTTGAAAGATCTTTAAGGCAGCTGATTGGTCAATATCTTACAAAACCAATTAAAAATTCATGGTACATGTTACTTCTCTAACCCTCAAAAAGTACCAATGTAAATTTTGAAAAGCTTTTGCAATCATCGAGTATTCAAACATGGACAAGGACAGATCGGTACTACAAACATAACTAACGAAGACAAAACTAAAATATAACATGACAACACAAAAAAACCAAAGCACTCACAGTGTGAACTCCCATAAAACTCGACAGCGACATCAGGTGGTCCGGAAGGGTAAGCATGTCCTGCTCTGTTAACAGCACCCGCCACACTGTGAGTGATTCAATCCGGGAAAATGTCAAAGTCGGTAGTCAAATCCGGGAAGACGTGAATCTAGCTGAAAATGCCCACTTTCATTTGGGATACTGACACGTCATCTCTTTCAATGATGCTATGGTGACGGCCATAGAATTTCTTGAGGATGAAAATAACATAGGTTGAACAAATCCCTGACTAAGCAGCTTTTTGGACGGTGTTTTTGCTCTGTTCAGAAAATCACTGTACAAACTACACGCTCGACAGTAACGATTCAACTGTGAAATGTACACTCCATAGGCTGGAGATGTAGGTATATTGCTGCTGAGAAAGGGAAAGTTCACAATTAGGAAATTAAAATCATCACGCTTGTCATATAGCTTAGATTTCAAACGTCCATCTGCGTCAGTATACAATAAAAGATCTAGGTACGAAGCTGAAGGAGGTTTTTCAGTTGTTTCTTTAATTTCAAGCTCGTTTGGATATATCTGATGTAAAAACTCCTTAAATTTAGGATTATTAAGAGAAAGTACATCGTCTATGTAGCAGAAGCTGAAATTAAAGGACTGGGCTAAATGTTTTTGTTTTCTTTGAATAAGCCCTTGTAAAACTTGGCATCGTACAAGTAAAGGAAAAGGTCAGCTGAAAGCTGCGCACAGTTTTGTTCCCATATGAATCCCTATTTTCTATTGGAAAACACGACCTCCGAATTCCACAAAAATATTGTCGATCAAAAATTCTAGCATTTTGATTACGTCAGTCTCAGTGTACTTCTTGTTTGAATCAGTGTGGTTCTTAACGAAATATAAAGGAATAATTTTTATCCAACCCACCTTACTGCTTTACAATAGGATGCATTCATTTTAAAACCTACGTAAAGATATAAAAGTTTCCGGAAGTGCATTGTTTTACAGATTTATGACGTTTTAAACAGGATAATGAACTTGATATTTGTCAGACGTCACGTTTTGTCGGAAAATATTACAATAATGCCATTTTGTTCGCAAAATAATCTTAGGCGTTAAAAGCCATTATTTAGACCCATTTCGTCTATCCTAATATTTATTTATACTTCCAGATAATACAGAGAGGGATGAACACGACAATGTAACGTTGGCATATGATAGCCAGATTGATATTAAAATTATGAATGATATTACAACACACGCTCAGTGCATCCGAGAGTGTGACTGGCGTTTTGCCTGCATAGCAACTATATTTACTGCGAGTTTTAATACATGTGCGAGGATAACAGATACGTCATTAGATTTTCATTCGATACATGTTTTAACCCTTGATAATTCTGCCAGTGAGAACATTTTCCAGGCCAAACCTGGTAAAAGAGGTAATTCATCGAGATATTTCACCTCAAAAGCCTGTCTTAGAAGTATATTTAAATACCCATTATTTTCACAACACATACACATTTCAATTTGATGTTCAAAGTGATTTAACATGTATTCGTTTCACATTTTATATAGAAACAAAAACAACAGAAAAAAAACAGAAACAAAACTCAGTCCTGTGTTAACTGAATTTTACTGTTGTTACTATTGTTTTTTTTATTGATCACATTGGCTAGGGGGAAGTTTTGGGCCCAATAAAACTAGTTTAACCTCACCGCAATTTTTGCGCCTGTCCAAAGTCAGGAATATGTTGGTCATTGGCTTGTCCTTGTCTTCTTATAAAATTTCAGTTTCTTGATATTTTGGTTATTGGATGTGGTTTGTTTCCATTGATTTATTCACTTTTTTACCTTTTCGGGGCCATTTAGGGCTTACTATATGGTGTGAGGTTCCTCACTGTGTTGAAGACCATATGGTGACCCCTAGATGTTTTGTTTTGGGTCGTTTTAACCTGGATATGGGATGTTGTCTCCTTGATATTTACCCCATTTCCTTTCTTTTTCATAGTTAGATTAGTTCAAATTCCAAATCAACAGGTAAGTAAAAACCGAACAGTCAGTCTAAAACGCACAATTCAAGGATAATGGCAACATCGTAAAAAAAACAAAGAAACATAGACATAACATGAGCACTGAAATGAAAATGAAGACACACACATATACAACAAGAGGTTGACGGAACGGCAGCTATCCCCACACTCCCTGTTTGACACAGAAAACAGTTTTTTACACCCTGGGCATAATTCTTCTTAATATTTTTGAAATCAAACAATGATAGTCATTATTTTTACAAAAAGAATTTAAGGATATATTGGTTGTTAGGCAGAATTCCAATAATAAGTGGTCTTTGAGACTTTCAGGAAATATACCAAAACTGGAGTCAAATATTTTTGAAATCCAATTGATGAAAGTTTTTGTCCTGAATTAAAGACGCTATTTAAGTATGGTTGCTGGGTAGAATTTCAAAAAAAATAAGTGGCCTTTGAGACTTGCAGGAAATTTACCAAAATTGGAATCCAAAATTAAATATTTTTGAAATCCAGTTGATGAAAGTGTTTGTCCTAAATTCAAGAAGCTATTTAAGTATGGTTTCTAGGTAGAATTCCAATAAATAAGAGGTCTTTAAGACTTTCAGGAAATTTACAAAAATCGGAATCAAATATTTTTGAAATCCATTAGTTAAAATGTGTGTCATAAACTAAACAAAATTATTTTAGTATGGTTACTGATTAGAATCCCAAAAATATAAATGTCTTTGAGACTCTCGGGAAATTTACCAAACTTGGAATCGCATTATAGAATTCTAATTATTGAACATCTCATTTTCTATCAAACAATTGCCTAAATACATAATTACATGCTCAAATCTCAAACAGTATGAGTCTGACATTTTCAGGAAATTTACTAAAGTTGGAACTTGAATCATAATTCCGAAAGCCTATTGCAAATCTACAGACTATATTCAACGATTCTGCACTAAATTCAAAAATGCAGGAGGAGTTTGTGTCACATGCCACATGTGTAAAAATCCACAACTTTGGGCCCTTGTCAAAATTATCATCTTTGGGCCTCTTGTTTGCACCAAGATAAAGATAAAAAATCCGAAAGCTTATTGCACATCTACAGACTATATGCGATAAATTTTCAACAAAATTAAATCCATGAGTCCATAAATGTTGGAGGAGATTTTGTCACAAGCCACATGTGTAAAAATTGACATCTTGGGGCCTCTTGTTTGCACCAAGAGCAATATCAAATATCCGAAAGCTTATTGCGCATTTACAGACTATATGCAACATTTCTACATCAAAATTAAATCCTAAATAAAAAAATGTAGGAAGAGTTTGAGTCACAAGAAAAGTGTGACAGACGGACGGACGGACGGACAGACAGACAGGGGGTATAACAATATCGCCGAACTTTCTTAGAAAGTGCGGGGATAAAAATGAACAACACAGACCCAATAAAAACCATTGGTGAGATCAGGTGCACCGGTAGAGTAGGTATATCTTCTATTTATTATAAGACACCCGCCGTGTTGAACATGTCAACTCCGGTAGTAAAGTCTAATTCGGTAGAGGAAAAAGCAAACTTAAGATCAGAAAGATCTGTTGTCATCTTGGAAACAGATATCCAATAGCGGTCCACAAGATCGTTGTGTCGGTCGTAAATTTCTGAAGTGATATCTTAAAGTTATGGGTAACATACCCATAATATAAAATAAACCGAGCTCTATCAAGGTAGTCACTGTTTCGGCCACAGGCCGTTGCGTAGCATTTGAGTTTTTAGATGTGAACTCCATATACCAGTACTATTGGACATTGCTACAGAGAAATACAAAAATACCGATGTTGCATACAAAACTGTAAATTTCGTTATGCTGTACACGTGTTTCAAGGAGTTACCTCTCATCAGCAGCATTAATATCAAATAATATTGAAAATAGAAACTGACTATTGGAAAAGTGACGTCATCGCGCTTGTCATACAACCTAGTTTGAAGTGTACCTCTGTTGTGAATTAGATGAATGTCAAGGAACGAGGCCGATTTTGAAGTATCTTTAGTATCTTTACTTTCGAGCTCTTTTGGAAAGTTAAGATGAAGAAAATCATCAAAGCGAGGGTTGTTTAGTGGTATTTAAAACAAAACTATCGAAGTTAATGTGAATTTAATTTCGCATATGCGCATTTGGACAACTAATGTCTTTTCAGTGCAGATCAAATCAAAACATTATGAAATCAATCAACCAAAAAATGTGTTAAAGCTGATAGAAAACAAATTACCAATATGATCTAAAAATGAAAGCCAAAATCAGCTAATGACAGAGCTATGCAAGAGGGATATACTACTTAGTGTTTAACAAAAATTCCACAATTACGATATTGTAAGTTTTCAAATAAAATCGGTTTTCGGGCCAGCACCGTAGCACTCGCTTCTGGGTTGGTGAATACACTCGGGGGTAACAGTCCACCAGCAATGGCATTAGTCCAGTGGTAATAAATGAACAAATAATCGAAGTTAATGTGAATTTCATTTCTGCATATGCGCATTTCGAAAGCTTATGTCTCTTCAGTGAAGATAAAATCAAAACATTTCGAAATTCATAAACCGAAATATGTGTAAAAGTTGATAGAAAAGAAAATTTCCAATAGGATCTAAAAATGAAAGCCAAAAGGACAGAGCTATTCCAGAGGGCGATACTCCTTAGATTTTAACAAAAATTTCCTCAAATATCATCTATATAACGGAAGCTGAAATTAAAGTACTGTGGCAGTTTTTCAAAATACAATGTGGTTATTTGGATTAGAAATAAGAAATAAGAAGTGCTATGGAGCTTGTTTTCTGCAGTATTTCTTGAATTACACAGGATCTGTTACGATATTTGTATTGATTATACTTGAACATATACAGAGCTAATTTGATTTTATATTATTTTATTCATTGAATTTTTTGCGCGTTTTAAAGATCTCCGTTTTCGCGCATTTTGTTCACATAGAACAATGAATACAGCACTAACGGTTGCGTTTTCTTTTACAATATCAGGACTTCTAAACCCATAAAAAGTCGGTTTTCATGTGATGAATGCATAAAGTGAACACTCCAAAAGCCGGCTTCCTGTCATGTGCATTTACTTTAATTATTTCAATTTGTATCCAAAGGAACGCAAAAA
>MJUU01030627.1:539-43878 GCA_002080025.1 Modiolus philippinarum
GAAATACAATAAGGTCTTTCCACTGTAGTGGGAAAGACCTTAATAATAATCAGAAGAATAACAATAAGGTCTTTCACTTGTGGTGAAAGACCTTAATAAACAGAAGAAACACAGAAAGGTCTTTCCGTCTGAAACGGGAAAGACCTTAATAATAAGAAACGGAGCAAAAACAATAAGTCGCCAAACTTCGTTTGGGCGACTTAATAATAATAACAAGTGATAACTGTGTTCGCAAGCGAAACACAAAAGTCTCTCAAACGAACTCCCGTATCGGACTTCCATTTTTTGGTATGGTTTCCATGGCAGCGGTAGTATTTTGAAATTCCCAATGCTGTGGAACCCTTTCTTAAATGATCCTTACCTTTCTGATGAAGTTTCATGGAGCTAGTGTTAATAGTTTTTGAGAAACAGTGAAAAAAATGGTGAAAAACTTTCAAAATTTCAATTTCCCATAGGATTACTATAGGACGACCCCACCCCTTTTTGATACCCCCAAAAATACCCTTAATGGACCCCCTTTTGAAAATTTTTTGATGATTGCACATCTAGATACATGGGGCTAATATCCTACAAAATTTGAAAGCTCTAGGTTTGATGATCTCTGAGATTTTGCGCGGACAAGTTCATTGCGACGAGAAGAAAGGGAAAGAAGAATAACAAGTAATAACTGTGTTCGCAAGCGAAACACAAAAGTCTCCCAAACGAACTCCCATATCGGATACCAAGGCATTACGAGAACATTTGGGTAGGGGTTTCCCCTCATAACCTATGTAAAAAAAAAATTCTGGTTTTGCTTATATGACAACGAAATGCTCTTTTGTCCATTACATCCAATTTCAGACACTTTCCAAAAAAAAATTGGGCAGGGGTTCCCCTTATAAGCAATGTAATACATATTTCTCAAAATTCCTTCTTTTTTATCAGAAAACCTGATTTTCCCCAAAAAATATGCTTTTGGTTTTGTTTCCATGGCAACCAAATGCTCATTTGTCCATTACATCCAATTACAGATCTCTTTCCGAAGAAAATTTGGGCAGGGGTTCTCCTTTTAACCTATTTAATACATATTTCTGAAAATTCCTCCTTTTTTTGGTCAGAAAACTCAATTTTTCAACAAAAAATACGTTTCTGGTTTTGTTTCCATGGCAACAAAGTGCTCTTTTGTCCATTACACCCGATTTCAGACCTTTTCCGCAAAAAAAAATGGGCAGGGGTTCCCCTTATAACCTATGTAATACACATTTCTCAAAATTCCTTCTTTTTTATCAGAAAACCTGATTTTCCCCAAATATATGCTTCTGGTTTTATTTCCATGGCAACAAAGTGCTCTTTTGTCCATTACACCCAATTTCAGACCCTTTCCAAAAAAAAAAAATTGGGCAGCGGTTCCCCTTATAATCTAAGAAATACATATTGCTGTAATTAAAATACTATTATCATCAAAAACTACTATTTTCCCAAAATTTCCATTTTTGGCATGGTTTCCATGGCAACGGTAGTTATTTTGAAATTTCCAATGCTGTGGAACCCTTTCTTACATGACCATAACCTTTCTGATGAAGTTTCATGGAGCTAGTGTTAATAGCTTTTCAGAAACAGTGAAGAATATTATGAAAATCATTCAAAATTTAATTTTCCAATAGGGTTACTATAGGACGACCCTACCCCTTTTTGAGCCCCCCAAATGTACCCTTAATGGACCCTCGTTCAAAAACTTTTTGATGATTGCACATCTAGATACATGGGGCTAATATCCTACAAAATTTGAAAGCTCTGCGTCTGATGGTTTCTGAGATTTTATGCGGACAAGTTCATTGCGGAAGAGAAGAAAGGGAAAGAATAATAATAATAAGAAACGCAACAAAAACAATAAGTCTCCCAAACTTCGTTTGGGAGACTTAATAATAAGAAACGCAACAAAAACAATAAGTCTCCCAAACTTTGTTTGGGAGACTTAATAATAAAAATAAGAAACACAGCAAAAACAATAAGTCTCCCCAAACTTTGTTTGGGAGACTTAATAAGAAACACAGCAAAAACAATAAGTCTCCCCAAACTTCGTTTGGGAGACTTAATAAAAAGAAACACAGCAAAAACAAAAAGTCTCCCCAAACTTCGTTTGGGAGACTTAATAACTAGATTTGCAATTGCAAGCAATAGCCGATGTCACCCCAGACCATGGCGGCCATTTTGAAAAACAATTTCATGGAGAGCACAACTCCTTAAGGTGATCTAACTTCTTGCCAAGTTTCATTTGATTACATCAAGCCGTCTCAAAATGACGGCGCGGACAAAATCATTGGAAGAAAAAGAATAATAATAATAATCAGAAGAAACGTAGAATAACAACATGTCACCCCGACTACGTCTGGGGTGACATAATAATAATAAAACTAAGAAACATAGCAAAAACAATAAGTCTCCCCAAACTTCGTTTGGGAGACTTAATAATAATAATAAAAATAAGAAACACAGCAAAAACAATAAGTCTCCCCAAACTTCGTTTGGGAGACTTAATAAGAAACGGAGGAATAACAATATGTCGTCCCGACTACGTCTGGGGCGACATAATAATAAGAAACGAAGGAATAACAATATGTCGTCCCGACTACGTCTGGGGCGACATAATGATTGGGCAGTTTCGAGAATTCTTTGAATTTATAGATATTTTTTGGGGTCCACATACCTTTGATAGATTTGCAAACATGAATAATGCTAAAATAGCAAAGTTTAATTTACTGTACTGGAATCCAGGTACTGCAGCCGTAGATGCTTTTACATGTAACTGGAGCAACGAAAATAATTGGCTCGTACCTCCAGTAGGCTTGGTTTCCAAAGTTATTAACCACTTGGTTAGGTGAAGGGCCGTCGGAACTTTAATAGTTCCGAAGTGGCCGTCATCGGCATTTTGGCCTTTACTGTTTGATGCAGGATTGATATATAAGCCTTTTGTGTATGACGTTTTGGAATTTCACGAAACGTCCGATATTTTTGAAGCAGGAAACAACGTGCACAGTTTGTTTGCTAGAGGAGATTTTATGGGTGTCGTTTTGGTCATACGTTTAGATTGTTCAGATATGTAATAGTTAATCTTTTTTTCAGAAGTGCAGAATTATGGTATGTCACTTGACTTGGAGAGTTATTTGTCACTGGACGTTACGTTTCTGTCGCTGGGCAGCAGTTTTTACAGGACACTGGACTTTATTGTTGACGTCACTGGACATGTTTAGTAGGTCTCTGGACCTTTTGATTTTGGATTTTGGATATGTAAATATTTTATTTTATATACATTGTCATTTATTTTTTGTTCAGTTAAAATCCAAACTATACTGGTATTTTACTTAAGAGTAAATGTCTTTATTGTAGAAAAGTTTTGCTGTGGGTTTCTGGTCACAGGTTGATCAAGTTACACATCCGGAACTAAAGGTGCACTTTCAAAAGCTTAGTTCTACAGCATCATACTCAAAGGTTAATACTGCAGTATCTAAATACGCCTATGCATTTAAAACGTTTTAGAACTGGACAAGCAGATACCCGGAAATTATGTCAGTACTGCCATGTCATGAGCTTTATATTAGTCTTTATCTCCAACATCTTATGGATACAGTAAAACATCACAGTGTAATAGAATCAGCACTTTCTGGAATAAAATGGGCACACAATTTAGCCTGCGCTAAAGATCCTTGTAATTCAGACATTGTGAAAGTATAGTAGAAGCTTCTAAACGAATGTTGACAAGACCAATTAAGAAAAAAGATCTTGTTGATCCTCAAATTATGAAAAAAAAACTATTTAAAAGATTTAGCCAACAAGGGCGTTCATTAAAAAATCTAGGTTTATTGACAATTTGTGTTTTGTCCTATACTGGTTTTCTGTGTTATGATGAGTTATGTAACATAAAATCTAATAACATTACATTTAACAAAGATCACATGTGTATTTTTATAGTAAAAAGTAAAACTGATGGTTACAGGAACGGTAAAAATGTTCACATATCTAAGTTAGAAAGTAATTTGTGTCATGTTTATACTTTGCATAGTTACTTACAAGAGGCTAAAATTGATTTACATTCTGATCTCTACATTTTTAGGTCTATGTCTTACCTTAAAAAGTCAAACTAATTTATCTTAAGACAGAAAAATGAAAGACTGTCGTATACCAGAGCTAGATAATTAGTAAAATCTGCTCAAAGAAAGATCTGTGTTAATGATAAAATTTTCGGTTTGCACAGATTTAGATCGGGAGGGGCTACGGCAGCTGCTAACTTTGGTATATCTGATAGACTTTTTAAAGTACATGGGAGATGGAAATCAGATCAAGCTAAAGATGAGTATATATCCGAAAATTTACAGAAGCAATTATTGGTTACCAAAAATCTGGGCATTTAGCTGCTTTCTTTGTCCGTCGATAGGGTCAACGTGCCTTTAGTAATCTAAATAATTGTTGTTTATTTTAGTATGAATAGTATGGTTTTTAAAAGATTGAAGAGGTTAGAATATAAATAATTTATGCTCGTTTGAACAGGGTAAACTAAGAGCATATATATATTTATTTGCGGTTTTCGGATAGATTTATTTGCGTATGAATATGCTTTAGTTTCGCGGGGAGTATATAAAAAAATTCTGCACGGGTTTTCGTTTATCGAGGTTTGGGCGGTGACCTATCGACAAAGAAGTGAAATTTCATTTGCTTAATATTTATTATAATTATAATTACCGATTTTTGTATTTAAATAACAATGCCTTAACACGAGTGTTTATTTTTTTTTAGATTTTGTTTGTGCATTTGGAAAGACCATATGTAGAGTATATGTAGTGTTGTTGAGGACATTTGGACTATGATCATATAAGCTGTAATATAATAACTAAATACTGAAGTTTCTGTGAATTTATTTCTGTAATATTTGATGTAATAAAATAGATAGGGTCACCACGCCTTACGTAATTTAAATAATTGTTTTTAGTATGAATAGTATGGTATTAAAAGATTGAAGAGGTTAGCATATAAATGATTTATACTCGTTTGTACACGGTGAACTAAGAGCATATTAAAGAATTTTAGTCTGCGGTTTAAACTCTATATTTAGATATGGCAATAATAATTTAGTTCTTTGAAAAGTTTACTTTATCATATCCTTTCTAAGAAGTTCTTGCTTTTGGGAAATAAAAATTTAATGGATTTGAGCATTAGAATGTTTGTAGAGAAAGATTTTTAGTCAAACTCAATATAAAAATAACCAGAACAATCAAGTTTTTTGAAAATTTTACTTCATTATTTCCTTTCGAAAGACTTTTTCATATCACGATATAAACATTTTTATGGGTTGTATCAAAAAAAAGTTTAATAATAAGATTTTTCGTCTGTTTTTCAAGGTAAATGAGAACCGAACCGTCAATCCAAAAGGAATAATCCAAGGACAATGGCAATATCAGAAACAAAAAAAGAAACAGAGATACAACATGAGTACGGCACAGAAAAGGAAAATGAAGACACACACACACAAAGATGGACAACACGGACCCAATAAAAACCATGGGTGAGATCAGGTGCACCGGTAGAGTTAGCATCTCCAGCTTCTTATAAGACACCCGCCGTGTTTAACATTTCAAATCCGGTAGAGGAAATAACAATTAAGCTTCAGAGGGAAAGCTCTGTTGCCATCTGGGAAACAGATATCCCCTAGCGGTCCACAAGATGGTGATGTCGACCGCAAAACTTCTGGAGGGATGACTTCAAGTTTTGAGTAACATAACCTTGTTGAAGTAGCCTATTTGTGAGCAACTGGGCTCTATCAAGGAATACATGCTCTTGAATAGCAAATGAGCTGGGAGATGTAAACTCCATATGCCGCCGCTGTTCAGATGTTTAAACTTGATATGTACAAATAAATAAAGCAATGCAGTTTTTTTTTATTTTACATCATCAAATTCTTTCCAATGATTTGTTAATATTGGGGTTAAAAGTTTGATTTTAGCATAAGAATGTATGAAAGACAAGGTCTTTAGTCTTCATACGAAGCTCTATATTTAAAAATTGTCATAATAATTGTCATAATAATTTAGTTTTTTTTTCTGAAAATTTTACTTCATTATATCGTTTCAAAGGAGATTTCCATGTCCCTATATAAAAAAATCTTAGGATTATATGGCATAAAATTGCTTGAAAAGTAAGATTTTTAATCTTGAGTTTAAACTTTGTATTTAAAATGACCAGAACAATTCAGAGTTTGAAAAGGATAAGCAAGATTTTTAGTCTTCAGTTGAAGCTCAAAATTTGAAAATTGCCATATTTTTTTTCCTTTTTCTTTATTAATTAATTTATTTATTTATTTATTTATTTTTATTATTTATTTATTTTATTTATTTATTTATTTTATTTATTTTTATTTATTTTTTTTGAAAAGTTTACTTCAGCATATCCTTTCAAAAGAGTATTTCCATGTCTAGATATGAAAATTGTATGGATTAGAGCATAAGAATGTTATAAAGTAAGATCTTAGTGTGTGATTAAATCTTAATTTAAATATGGCCATAGCAATTTAGTTTTTCGTTTTCGTAAAAAAAATTTAAAATTCCATTTATTTTAGCATAACAAGGTTGAACATGGCAATTTAGTATTTCGAAAAATTTTACTTAATCATAAACTTTTGAAGGGGTTTTTGTCTCGCTATATTAACAATTCATAGATTGTAGCATAAGAATGTTTAAAAAGTAAGACTTTAAGTCAACGGTAAATCTCAATATATTAAAATGGCCATAGCAATTTAGTTATTCAAACCATTTTACTTTATCATAACCATTTGAAAATGTTTTTCATTTCAAGATATAAACATTTCATAGGGTATTTTTGTATTTTGAAACCATTGGACCGATGCCACTGCTGGTGGACCAGAGGTCCCCGAGGGTATTCACCAGTCCAATAGCCAGACTTGTCTGGCACGAAAATTTACCTAGCGATTTATATAAATTAACTGTTTTATCAAAATTCTAACCCCTTAAAAAACTACGGCTTCATTCCGTGTATGGCACTCGGTGGATGTCCTTAGTACTAGATTTGGCATCCTATTTCGGTATTTTGGTATTGAGTACTTCTTTGTTTACAATTTTTCGATTACGGCTTTCCATATCATTTGATTTTAATGCTGCTGATGAGAGGTTACTCCTTGAAACACGTGTACAGCATAACTAAATTTACTGTTCGTTTTTGAAACTTTGGTATTTTTGTATTTTGAAACCATTGGATCGATGCCACTGCTGGTGGACCAGAGGTCCCCGAGGGTATTCACCAGTCCAATAGCCAGACTTGTCTGGCACGAAAATTTACCTAGCGATTTATATAAATTAACTGTTTTATCAAAATTCTTACCCCTTAAAAATACTACGGCTTCATTCCGTGTATGACACTCGGTCGATGTCCTTAGTACTAGATTTGGCTTCCTTTTTCGGTATTTTGGTATTGAGTACTTCTTTGTTTACAATTTTTCGATTATGGCTTTCCATATCATTTGATTGTAATGCTGCTGATGAGAGGTTACTCCTTGAAACACGTGTTCAGCATAACTAAATTTACTGTTCGTTTTTGCAACTTTGGTATTTTTGTATTTTATCACGAGAAGGTTGAAATCTGCAATTGGAACTGCAATTGAATTTTGAAAGGACCAGAACAATTCAGTTTTATGAAATTTTACTTCATCATATCCTTTCGAAGGACTTTTTCATATCTTAATATAAAAATTGCGTGGATTTGAGCATGAGAGCCTTTGAAAAATTAGAGTTTTAGTCTGTGATTTAAACTTATTATGTAAAAATAAATAAAACAATGCAGTTATTTGAACATTTTACTTCATCATATCCGTTCCAAAGTATGGTGAATGTTGTGCTTTAACATTTCATTGACTTTACAATAAGAATGTTCGAAAAGCAAGATTTTAAGTCTTCAGTTGAAGCTCAATAATTTATATTGCCATATAAGTTTAGTTTTTTTTTTAAATTTTACTTCATTTCCTTTCAAAACAACGGCAGTAGAATACCGAAGGAACAAAGCACAAGATTACATAATTCAAAGTCAAGACAAGACAAATCAAGACAAGGCAAAAGCAAGAACACCAGAAGACGGAATACCAAAGACACTACATGCCCATAAAACACACGAAAACTACATATACATCGGCAAGCGAATACCGAAGCATGAACGAGGAAAGGGGAAATTCTAAAATCATAAATCCAAAATCACGGCAATTCACAGCAACACGAATTGAGACAGTATGACAAAGACAAAACAAGTAAACAAAAAAGAACAAGAACGTCACAAAACTAAAGCACTAGCAGTGTGAACCCCAATAGAAACTGAGGTATCATCAGGTGCTCCGGAGGGGTAAGCATGATCTGCTCCACGCATGGCACCCGTCACACAGTCAGTTAAAATATGATGTTGAAATATCTGTTGGGTGGCTGATTGGTTACTGTCATTTTCTAACCCGTAGACAAAACCAATTAAAATCCATGGTGCATGTTACTTCTCTAACCCTCAAACAGCACCAAGGTGAAACTTTGAAAATCATGTTTACATATCTTTTTCAATTCAGACAATACCAAGAACAAATCTGTGCAACAAACAAAATCGACTGAGACAAAACTAAAAAATAACATGATGATATACAAGACAACACATAAAACAAAAGCACTGACAGTGTGAACTCTCACTAAAAACCGAGAGTATCATCAGGTGTTCCGGAAGGGTAAGCATGATCTGCTCCACGCGTGGCACCCGTCACACTACCAGTGAAACATATATAACACAAAAAACTCAAGTACTAACAGTGTTGACTCTCAAAGAGAGAGTGACAGCTGGTGCTCTGGAATGGTAAGCATACCATGCTCTGTATACAGTACTCGTCACACTGTCAGTGGGTCAATCCAGGGAAAAGTCAAATCCGGTAATACTTTTCCATGTTTCAATATACAAATAACATGGATTTGAGCAAAAAATGTTTGAAAAGTAACGTTTAAAGTCTGTGGTTAAATCTCAAGCTTGAAAAAAATTGACATAGCAAAAGTTTTCCGAAGATTTGTACTTCATCATATTCATTTGAAGGAGTTATTCACGTCATGATATAAAACTTTCATAGATTTAAGCATGAGCAGGTTGAAAAGTAAAATTTTTAGTCTGCAATTTAAACTTTGTATTATGATATGACCAAAACAATTCAGTTTTTTTTACTTCATCATATCCTTTCGAAAGAGTTTTTCACGTTGCAATATAAAAATTTGAGAAGTAAGATTTTCAGTCTGTGGTATAACTCAATATTTAAAAATGATCTTGATTACTAATCCTGGTATATTTCAAAGAAGTTTTTTTATTTTGCAATATCCAGAATTTACTAATCTTAGCAAAAATATGGGTTAAAAAGTAAAGAGTAAATTTTACTTCATCATATGCCACCGGCAACTACCGCAGTGGAAGGGGAGGTTTGCCATTCCATAAGGCCCGCTTAACCTACCATTTCTTTTAAAATACCTGTACCTTGTCAGGACCACTAAGGTCGACAATTTTCCCGGTAGTTACCACCTGATTTGTCTTTTTATCACATGGACTACTGCTCTTGACTACTCTGTTCGGTAATTATGTTATTACCCCCATCATTTCAAATAAGTTTTTTAAGTTGCGATGAACAATATTCATGGATCTTAACATGACCAAGCAGAAACAAATGTTTGTATATCTTGTCGCGGAAATGAGCTATGAACAAATATAACAAATAAGATACATGTAATTAGTCTGGCAAATTATACGTTAGAGCTATTTTCTTAGAGCATGTAATCTTAAAGTTTGGTTAGTTTGCTAGCATTGCTTGTTCATGCGTTGAAATTAAGATTCACTGCTTGCATAAAATAGATGGGCGGAGACTTTACAGTATTTTAAGAATTGGTTGAACAATTTTAGTTTTACTGAAATAATTGTGTGTGACTTGATAACATATCATACAAAACCTCTGAACCAACACATATGTGGTTTTCACAAAAGGCAAAATCATCACATGTATTTTTCAATATTAGATGCCCGTTCAGATAAAGATTCAAATTTATCCTTTGTTTAATTCTCTTTGTTTGGGGGCATATTTTTAATCAAACACAGTTACATTATGATTTCTCATTTTATTGGGGTGAATAGTTGAAATCAAACAAATTTATAATGTTTTTTTTCTGTTTTTCCTGTTCCTAACTATTCATTGTTTTTTCCTTCGAACCTTTTACATTTTTTCGATCAAATCAACATATTTGCTACATTCTTAAATGAAATCTACAAATTTGCTACGTGCATTATATAAAACATTAGAAAAATTGCAGTTGAAGGTAAGTTTTAGATAAAAACATTTTTGCATTCCAAATTAAAAAAAAAACATTGTCGTGAAGTCATTACGTATGGCCTTCTTTGGTATTAACATTGATTTTTGATAGGGTCTTTGCGTCTTAACTAAACACATTCTAAATTTCTAAAATCAGTATTGCATGGACACGGGTTATGTTTTCTTGTATATGCATGAAATCATTATGCTAACACTAGTAGATCGATTTTGGACTTAAACGGCCATTTCGATCTTGACATTGTCTTAACAGACTTAACACGATTTCAACAAAAAAGCTTTCAAGGACAATCAAGACGTGATAAGAGAATTCAGTTCAGACGAGACAAATAAATTATCTTGTTTGGTTTGAAAAGTCTTAACATGTCTTGATCGTCCTTGAAAACAATTTCTTGACATATTACTGAATATCTGAACAGATCTTGACAAAACAGTGCTAAGTCTGTCAAGACTATGTCAAGATCAAAATGGCCGTTTAAGACCAATATCTGTCTACTAGTGTAAACTCCTCGTGGTGGAAGCTATATACTGTGGGTACATAATTTTATTTGTCATGGGTCATGGGTCTGGAGCTGGCATGTTTTTATTCTTTTAGTTTCATTTTTCACAATTGACTCAGTCCTGTTGCTGACTGAATTTTACTGATGTTATGATTGTTTTTTTTTATTTATCACATTGGCTGTAGGGGGGGGGGGGGGGGGTAGTTCGGCAGAATAAAACTACAATGACCCGGCGATGCCGTAATATGACATGTCTTTCCTATCTTTGTTGATTCAATTTCTTCGCTTAAGAGTGCGGTCAGATAGTGCAATAAATAGGATTGGAATGTCCAACATATTGTTTTGTTTTCTGTAAATCCTTTTGTCCAACCCCCCCCCCCCCCCGAAGCAGGCTTGCGCCTGTCCTAAAGTAAGTGGGAACCGAAACGTCAGTCAAGAATGAACAATCCATGGACAAAGGCAACGTCGGAAACACTAAGAAACAAGGACATTTATCAAGCCTTTGTGTGTCTTGTCTGATTTCTACTTAGTTAACTTTATGTCTATACAAATGTAGATGTCTAGAATGGTGTTGGGTCTGGGGTTTCCTCACCGTTCAATAGAGATCTTATGGTGGCTTTGAATTGTTATTACTCAGCCGTTGGGTCATTGTTTCTTTGACACATTCCCCGTTTCCGATCTTTTTGCTATTGAATGTTTGGAAAATTTTGAATGTTTAATTTTTAATATCTTTGTTCTCTAGTATCAGTGAAACAACGGCAGTAGAATACCGAAGGAACAAGGGAAGCGATGACTACAAAAATCGAAGTCCAAAGACATGGCAAAAACGGTAACAGATAAAAACAAGATGTGTTTGTGAAACACTACATATGCCCTCAGATTCCCAATTTTACCCCTTTTGGACCCCTATGACCTTGACCTTTGACCTTTGACCTAATTTTTTTGCATATTTATGTTCGTCTTGACTAGACCTATACACTTGCCAAGTATCAAAAGCCTACCTTATATAGTTCAAAAGTTATAGCCAAGGTTAAAGTTTCGGATAAACAGACAGACAGACAGACAGGACAAAAACAATATGCCCCCCGATCCTCGATCTGGGGGCATAACAAAGACAAAACGTGAGACAGCTACAATGCACGGAAATAAAAAGATAACATTAAGAACGAGGCACTCATAGTGTGAACTCCCATGAAAACCGGTAGTGACATCAGGTGCTCCGGAAGGATAAGCATGTCCTGCCCCGCTAACGACACCCGTCACACTATCAGTGAGGCATATATTTTTGAAAGATCTGTTTGGTTGCGGATTGGTTTATGTCATTTTCTAACCCTTAGACAAAATCAATTGAAATCCATGGTACATGTTACTTCTCTAACCCTCAAACAGTACCATGGTAAAATTTGAAAAGCTTTGGTAAATGTTTCAATACACATTAAAACAATGTTAAGGAGTATTTGATTTCTTCCTTTGTGGAATCAACATCAGGTGAATGATTTATAGTATAAAGGTCAAAAGTCTAAAAACCTAATTACAGGGAGAACTATCAGGACTTTTATATGAACTGCATTCACAAGTAGCAGAATTGATGTATAAAACAAAGAAAGTAATTATTTTATACATGTTATTGGTATTGGTGTTGTGAATAGGTATTGCCGGGTGAAATCTATTCACAACTACATGTCTGTGAGTAGACTTTTGTCCAAATAAAGCCTCCATCAATCTATTTTTTGGAACTCTTAATCTTAGTTTTAACGCCTGAGCCAACAAGGCAAGCAAGTTAACAAAGTTCGTCAATTAGTCAGGGCATATCCAAATTTAACCGGCGACATCTAAAAATTGTCGGAGTACGGTAAAACACGTTTCCGGATTGGGGGTAGTGAGTCAAATATACCTCCATTGTAAGTGAATGAAAATCTTATATTTGATGAAACAGAAAAAGCAAATATATTGAACAAATATTTTGCAGATCAGTCTGAAATTGACAATTCCAAATTTGTTTCAAAATGACCACAGAATGAATAATACATGTTACAGTGTTACAGTGCAAATGGAAATCCAGTAGGATCCGGAATCCTCATAGTACAAATCTGAATTCTAATTTCTACTGGGACGAATTAGAATTTCGATTTCTACTTGATTTAATCCAGTATAAATTGGAATTCCAATTTTCTCCTAGGAGAATTGAGTTATTCAAATTTATGCTAGTAGGATTCTGGATCAATCTCAAATCAATAGAAACGGTGGTAGAGAAGTAAAACATTATTAGTTATATGTCCCTTCCATTTGATTAAAATATTAATTTCAAGATAATAAGATTTATTGTCTAATTGTATAAAAGATGTAGATGTCTTGCTTCGAAGTCTTAAACCTTTGATTACAGTTTAAACTTTTAATCACGAGTTTTCATAAGTTAACTTTAAATAGGGAAGAAATGACTAAATACCGAAGTTACTGTGAATTTAAATTCTGCATATGCGCATTTCGACAACTTATGTCTCTTCAGTGCAGATAAAATCTAAACGTTTGGAAGACCATAAACTCAAAGATGTTAAAAACTGATAGAGAACAAATAACCAATATGATCTAAATGTAAAGCCAAAATCAGCTAAGGACAGAGCTTTGCATGAGGGAGATAATATGGAGGTATTTTGCAAGAAAAAAATATTGAATTGTGATTTCTTTTTCTTAAGAGTGTGTACTTAAAACTACTTTTCTGATAATGATCTTGTTGACTGAGTTTTTGTTTCCCTTGTTTAAATGCAGTAGATCCTGTTACTCTATCTGATATTTCACCCATTGTCATGTTATACAAATATCGTTCATTTTAAGATGGCAGTATAACACCAACAGTTTGATATAACTCCTGTAAATGCAATACTATGAATTGCCCTTGTCGTAAATACAAAATTCCCTGTTATACCAAATATCACAGAGTTCCATCAATGGTTACAACAAATGAACAGTTTAATTATAATTATGTCATTTTTATTCTATTGTTAAGTTTTTATAAATTAAAATGTTGTGAAATATATACTTCTTATAACAAAGACAAAAACTGGATTAAACCTAGTACAAACTGGAATTTTAATTTGTCCTTGTAGAAATTGGAATTCCAATTTGTACTGGATTAAATGTTATACAAATCAAAATTATAATTTTCCCCAGTAGAAATAAGAATTCCAATTTGTACTACGAGGATTCCGATAGCTACTGGATTCCAATTTGTACTGTAACAGATATATTACAGAGAATGATATTCTTCAGATCTTAAAGAAGGAAAGATAACAGGAAACACATACAATGGCCGAACACTATAATCACATGCCACAATCCACCAGGGAACTGCACAATAAAAAAAAAATAACAAAAGAAACATAGACAACGATAGGAACTCGAGATAGCCGGACTTGGGACCGGCACTTGCAGTAGCTAGCGGTAGGGTAAAACCGGATTATGGGTACACAAACCTCCCTTTTCTCTATCCCGTTTCCCCATTAAAGTAATAAACATACAAATAAAACCCAATACAGGTAAACCACAAACTCCATGACCGCAATCTTGAAAAGGAAAAAATAAGACAAAACATAATTTAGAAGGGCTTCTTCAAAATAAAGACAAAAAACTGGCCCAGTCCTTAAATTTTAGCTTCCGTTATATAGATGATATTCTATCACTAAACAACCCTTGCTTTTGTGATTTTCTTCATCTCATTTATCCAAAAGAGCTTGAAATTAAGGATACTACAGATACTTCCACATCGGCCTCGTTCCTTGACCTTCATCTTGAAATTGATAACAGAGGTACATTACAAACTAGGTTGTATGACAAACGCGATGATTTCACTTTTCCAATAGTAAACTTCCCTTTTCTTTGTGGCAACATTCCAAAAGCACTAGCATATGGAGTTTACATCTCACAACTCATTCGCTATTCAAGGGCTTGTGGTCGATACAGCGACTTCCTTGATAGAGTCCGTGCTTACAAATAGACTACTTAAGCAAGAGTACGTTACCAAAAACTTAAAGTCATCACTACAGAAGTTTTACGACCGACATCACGATCTTGTCGATCGTTACGGGATATCTGTTTCCCAGATAACACATATCTTTCCCTCTACAACTAAAGTTTGTTTTTTACTTTATCGGATTTGACTTTACTACCGGAGTTGACATATTCAACACGGCGATTGTCTTATAAGAAGCAGGAGATGCTTACTCTACCGGTACGGTACACCTAATCTCACCCAGAGTTTTTATTGGGTCCGTGTTGTTCATCTGTATGTGTCTTCATTTTTCTTTTTTGTCCCGTGCTCAAGTGGTGTCCTTGTTTCTTAGTGTTTCCGATGTTGCCTTTGTCCATTGATTTTTCGTTCTTTGACGGTTCGGTTCTCACTTTAGAAAGATGGGTCAATGAGTGGTCGCCGCTCAACTGCTGGCTAGCTCAAGGAGCCTAGTCTGCTGGTAGAACACTGACTGTCGCACTATGGAATAAAAATCAAATTCAAAACTTCTCGAATGGTTTGGTAAAGAATCATTATGAATTTCAGTACACATTGCCAGTATCAGTGAGAGGCCAGTATAACTGTAAAATCTCAGCTTCCGGTCTGGATTTAATCAACTCAAAACTGCCGAAGGAGGCTGCCTCTTTTATTCAATTTCTTTTGTGAAAATTATTTGACTCACCGTTACAGGAAGCCTTTTTTTCCAAGTCGATATCGCCATTAAGTGTTACCTCAAAATGTTACGAACGTTGTGTATATGTTACAGTAAATAGGTTAAATCAGAAATTACTGGTTATTACTAAACAAGTCAGTAAATACCTGTAATTACTAGCCAAATTAGGAATTTCACGTATTTACTGATTGTTTCAGTAATTACACGTATTCACTGAATATTTCTGTCATCTTTTTAGCTATTTACTAACTTTAAAAAGCAAAAAGATAATTTAAGGACTTTAGGATTTCAAGAAGTTTGACTCCTGCAACAATTATAGTTGAAATAAATAGTTTATATTTTGAAAATTGAAATTTACACCCATTTTATACACTAAGTTGCTCCACAGTGTCTAGTTATTAAAAAGGGCTAAATACAAAACAATAAACCTACTTGCAGGTATGAAGAGATGAAGGGACAATGCAAAATCAGAGTAGAGCTGCTGAAGCCAAAAATGTAAATAAAAGTGACATAATTTCAGATATAAAACAACAAAGTACATCAACCGCGGTTAAAAATTTGGCCAAAAATTGTGATTTTGAGTGGTAGATGAACTTTGCCAATTTATTTAAATGTTTGTTCTTGAATTGTTATTCCGGACATCTCCTCCAATAATATTAATTGTACATTTATTTTACTTTACACAATTATTATGCTTGGATTGAAGATGTGCATAATATCATGGTTTAGATTTTGGCCAAAATCTGTGATTTTGTCAGGGGTAGTTGAATTTAGGCATTTCATTGAACTGTGTGTTCTGGAAGACCATGAGGTATGTAAGTTTAATTTATTGAAATTTGTTTATCAAGTGCTAAGAAATTAGATGTCCTGGTTTTATATCTAACTGCGGGGGGCATCATATGTGTCTTACAGACACAAACAGAGTACTTAAATTTTATCCAAAACTTGAATATAAACACATGACGAAAAACGTTGGATAATGGTGGCGGGGGCATCTACTTTCTCTAGTTTTTTGTTTGTTTGGGTTTTTTGTTTTGTTTCTTTACACAAAATGTTGAATCCAAGCACTAGGCTACTTTTTTATTACGCTAAAGTTATACAAAATATCATCAGTCATTGCATAATCGTTACTAAATGTACTAAGTAATTTTCTAAACTTGAAATATTCGGACGACTTACATTTCATAAATTTCAAAATTTTCATTTCCGGGAATTTCTGTATTTTTTTTCCGGTAACATTATTAACATCGTTTCCGAGTTTTTTATCTATTCTTTTTACAAAGATGTTTTTAATGTTTCATTAAAGACCTAATATACATATATTAAAGGAATGTTAGTGGTTAGGCGAACAAACATAATTATGAAAATATATTTTTAAACATTTAAAAGGTAAAACATTTTAGAGGATGCAAAACATTTTTACAATGTATTTTGCTCATTGTCCTGCTTCAATTTCCCTTGATGAACACAACTTATAAGAGAATATGTACCAGGTATTTATGCAAATGACTAAATACCGAAGTTACTGTTAATTTAAATTCTGCATATGCGCATTTCGACATCTTATGTCTCTTCAGTGCAGATAAAATCTAAACGTTTGGAAGACCATTAACTCAAAGACATTTAAAAGACAAATTCATATTTTTTTTTCAACAATAGGATTATTTTACTACAGATTCTGCCCAAAACCCTCTTTCAGTTTCCCGTAATGAACAGGACTTGAATGTTATATGAACATGGACAGGGTAGATTTTGCTAAGATACACTTGTCTTTTTTTAATTCCCGGAAATTATGTATATAAGTAGATAATCTATAACATAAAAAAATATTATATCCCTAACCAGGAAATGAAAACATTTTTTACCGGAAATGATATGCTGATTCCCGGAAATGAAAATCTTCGAAATATTTTTTTTTTCATCTTCTGGCCATTTGTGAAACATTATTTGACAGTTAGTAAATAGGCGTAAAAATCCATTTAAGAATTTGTAATTACAGGCAATTATTAGACTATTCCAGGGATTACCGGTATTTACTTAGTGTACCAGGAATTACATGTAATTCCTGAATTGTAGTAATTACATGTAATCACTAATTACACCTATTTACTGTAACATATATAGGAATATCCACAATTACTTACTTGATTACAATATTATATCCAAGCACAAGTCTTGTTTAACAAAAGAAATTACGCTGTTAATCAATAAGTTTACATTACGAATGAATTTGGTAAATCTCTAGATAATGGAAAGGAAACGCGGGTAGTTTTCTGTGATATAAGCATGGTATTTGACAGAGTTTGGCATAAGGAACTATTATTCAAATTACAACAAATATTTTGTAATTTTTTAGATGGGAGGTTTCAAAGGGTTGTTATCAATTGATGTAATTCAGAGTTGTTATCAATAAAGGCCGATGTGCCTCAAGGATCAATTCTAGGTCTTTTGGTTTCTATTATTTTATAAACGATATTGTTGAAGATATAAAGGCCGAAATCAGACTCTTCGCTTACGATATGAGTTTATACCTAGTTGCTGACAGCCTACAAAACGCTGCTGATACATTAGATAACGACCTGACAAAAATGCGTAATAGGTCTCTGAAACGATTGGTAATTTTTTTTTAAATGCTCAGAAGACCAAATCGATGATCATATCCAGGAAATCTAATAAACCGGTACACCCTCAATTACTCATGAAACAACGGCAGTAGAATACCGAGGGACCAAAGGAGTGAAATTTACAAAAATCATGGCCAAAACGTGACCACAGAAAACAATGACGTTCGACACATAACAATGACGTTAAACAGATACAAAGCACAGATATAGAAATCACAACAAATTCAAATCATGAAAAATCAGTTTCTTCAGACAGTAGATAATCATAAGCATCAAGGAGTTGTAATTTTTAATACTGGGTTTTGGCACATCCACAAAGATTAAATAGTTTAAAAAGCTCATAAATAATAAAATACCGAAGTTTCTGTGAATTTTGTTTCTGCATATGCGCATTTCGACAACTTATGTCTCTTCAGTTCAGATAAAATCAAAACATTTGAGAGTCCATAATTTCAAAGATGTTTAAAAACTGGTAGAGAATAAATAACCAATAAAATGTGAATAGAAATGTTTAAATCGACTAAGGTCGGGCTATGCAAGAGGGATATACTCCTCAGTTTAAACAAAATTTTCTAAATTAAGATATTGCATGTTTCAAAATAAAATCGGTTTTCGTGCCAGCACCGAAGTAATGGCTACTTGGTTGGTAAATACCCTCGCGGACTTACAGTCCAACAGCAGAGGCATCGGCCCAGTGATAATAAAGAACAAAATACCGAAGTTACTGTAAATTTTGTTTTTCATATGCACTTTGCGACATTTTATGTCTCTTCAGTGCAGATAAAATAAAAATATTTAGAAGTCCACGAACGAGTTAATATTCTTCGAAAATAACGGATGACTCTTGATCGATATTTATTGGAAAAATATATCTCTGTTTCAGTAGTCCTATTTTAGAATAAGCTGACGTCATTTGGGACACAAAAATCAGAGTTTTATAAATAAACTGGAAAATGTACACTTACATACCGCCAAAAATGTCACAGGGGGAACAAAACTGACTTCTTATCTCAATTAATTTCATGAAACTGGCTTCGAAAACTCTCTGACAGGCGAACATTAACTCCTTCTTTTTAATAAAATGGTAAATGATAAGACCCCTGACTACTTAAGTAGTCTTGTTCCTAATGCTATTTCTGATCGCTATGATCACAATACTCGACAATCTAGTAATTTATTAGAGATTAGCACCAAAACTTATTTTGTATTCTGATTATTTTTTGCCTTCCCCTATAAAAGAATGGAATAAGCTACCTGAATATATCAGAAACTGTGAAACACAAAGTTTGTTTAGGAAAAAGATAAGATATAATAACAACAGAATTCCATCATATTTTTATGCTGAAAATAGACTTGGTCAGTTGCCTTATATTTGGATCTCTTGATTTATCTGATTATCAAGATGCAAAAGTTTTTCTTGCAATACAAAATTTTATCATAAAGAGTAAACAATTTACACCTTGACACAATTATATTTTCTCGTGTCGTTATGATGTTAAGATTTTCTTTTTTTCCAATATAATGGTCACAGTTACAGATATCGTTTTATGTATCAATATTTTTCGTACTGTAAGGAGCTTTATTGTCATGTTTATTATGTTGTATTTAATGATGGAACCGATTTTTATAGGCATCTTAGATTGATTCTGAATCCTTTTCTGTTTAAGCTCTTTGTAATTTGTGTATATGTATGAATATTAATATGACTAAAATAAGTTTATATTAATGCTAATCTAATAGAAAATCCCATCGATGAAAAATCTGATGAAAAGTAAAAATTCACTTATTTAGAAAAAATATAATTTTGGTCCCTTTTACTCCTTATATCTAGAAAACAGTAACAGCTATGTGAAATCAGTCGACACATTACCAAAACCTTATATCAGGAGGAACCCAAAAAAATCCCATTGAAATCGGGTGAAAAATGAAGATTGAAGGTAATCTGCAAATTTGCAGTTTTTACTCCTTTGACCCCTTAAACCCGGAAACGGTGAGATCAAGGCCACATTTGTTGAATATTACTGAAAGCTTAAAGATGTATTAAGAGGAATCCATAGAAAAAAATTCCATCAAAAACCGATGAAAAATTAAAAAAAAAATAGGTGTTCTCCAAATTTGCAATTTTGGCCAGTTCGGCCCTCATACCTGGGAAAGGAACCAAAAATCTAATAGATGAGCACTGCATAAATTTTTTATAAGGAATCCATTGAAAAAACTGCATCAAAAACGGACTAAAAATATAACTTTTTCGTTTCGTTCCTTTTAGGTCCAATTTATCTTTGAAACAGTGTAGCTACGCCAAATCTGTTGACATACCTTCCCCAGGAGCATACTGAAAGAAACCCTATCAAAATCCGATTTATAATAAAGATTATACAGTCAATATGTGAAAACATCAAATTTCCCACCTTCTTGACCCCCTTTTCTAAAACGGGCTTGGCCAAAAACTCAAAATTAAAACATCAGTTAACGCCTGTGAAAGAAACATCGTACTTAAATTAGATAATGATCCGTCCACAAGAACCAAAATTATGACGTCCACAGACGCCACCACTTGGATAAGAAGAATTGTAAAAGCAAATTCTAAATTTTCCAAGTTACTTATGCATTCAGAAAATTTTAATTTAAATGAACTAATCTACAATGGGCCAAAAAGGGGAAATAAAAACAAGTTTTGGAATGAAGTTTTTGAAGCCTGGAAGGACTTGCAAACAAACCAAAATATTTCTGACGAAAAATACCTAGTCTGTTGTAATAGTTGGCATGATAGAAATATTACAACTGGACATCATAGTGTTTTTTTATAAATCATGGGCGGAAAAGGGGGTTTGGCTTATAAATGACTTACTAAATTAAGAGGGAAATTTCCTCAATTTACTTTTGGCTTTCCTTTAAGATCATATTGGTTATTTGTTCTCTATCAGTTTTTAAACATCTTTGAGTTTATGGTCTTCCAAATGTTTAGATTTTATCTGCACTGAAGAGACATAAGTTGTCGAAATGCGCATATGCAGAAAGAAAATTTACAGTGACTTCGGTATTTAGTTATGTAAAAGAATTTCGGAATATTTATAATATAAAACAAATTTTCTAACTTACAATGGACTGATTGCTTCGGTTAAAAAGTACATGAAAACTTTGCATTTAGATTGTGAAAATTTGTCAAAAGATTTGGGACCAATTTTACCTTATTGTATTATAATATTTATTAAATCACCGAAGGATTCTAAGGACATGTACAAAATTCGAAAGAAGGAGAATGCTACACGAACCTCCGAAGAGAAATGGTCTGGAATGAAGAATAATAATAACCTCGAATGGAAAAAAAAATATAAACTACCTTTTATTACAACAAAGAACTCCAAATTACAATGGCTACAATACAGAATAAGCCACAGAATTTTAGGAAAGTAAGTGAGAACCGAACCATCAATCCAAAAGCGAACAATCCAAGGACAATGGCAACACCAGAAACAAAAAAAAGGAAAAAAAACAGAGACACAACATGGGTACGGCACAGAAAAGAAAAATGAAGACACACACACACAAACAAATGACACAGGAACAAATGACTTTTTAAATAAGTTAAAGGTAAAAGACAGTAACAAATGTGACTTTTGTGACAATGAAAGAGAAACAAGTGAACACATATTCTAGTCTTGTCCAAAAGTAATTGATTTATGGGAAAATTAAAATCAGTGGATTAGAAAACACAAACAGGAAAAGAATTACCACTGAATATGACCATTATTAATTTTGGACTTTTAAACAAAAATTCGAGAAATTATATTAGAAATTTAATCATGATACAAACAAAACTTTATATATACAGAACAAAAATGAATGGTCAACAATTGAATGATCTTGCCCTTATTAATTACCTTAAAGAAAATCTTTATTTTGGAAGGTACTTGTACTATAAGAATAAACCCTTTCAAGTTGCAGATACCTGCTGGAGCCCCTTCCACACAATTTTAAGTAATTTGCCCCGAATGCACAGAAGTAATTAGATACATTAATATAAACATCATGATTTTTTTCCTTTTAATTGTAATAAGTAATGAAAATTACTTAATGCCTGATCCACAAACAACCTTTGTTTTTATCCATTTTTAAATTTGAAGTTGTTTAAAACAAAAGTTGAAACAGTAAAATATTATTAATTTTGTGATACCTAAATGTACAATTATTGCAATATTATGTAATTTTCAATATGCCAATATTACTATATATTGTTATTTATACCAATAAAACATTGCAAAAAAATAGAAAAAAAAAATATGTGAAAGACACATTACCTGACTGAAAAAAATTCTAATGTTAGAATCATAAAAATCAGGACAAACTGATATTTTACAAAATAGAGGTAATGATATCGAACACTTTACCTTCTCTCTTAAGATCTTCTGGTGTCTGACTCTTCACATTATCTGTTTCTCGTCTGTCTGGGTCTTGTCTTTGGGGATATGATTTGGTAACTGAAGTTTCATCAACTAAAATGACAGTTCTAGAATTATCTTCAATATAACTAATTTTCCAAGCACATGTGGTCTTATCATTAAAGAATCTGTCTATTACTGACTTTGTGATCGAGAGCTGATCTTTCGTTATTTTTCTGATTTGACTAACAAGTGTAGATCTGGCTGACAGGGTTGCCTTTTTGGTTCCACTGATTTCAATTCCCTGGATGATAGACTCTAACTCAAAGTGTAATCTCTCTATTCTGTATCTAAACTTCAAGTATTTTACCGAGTTTTTCCAATGCATTACTGCTTCATTTTCTTTTTTTATAGTTTCCCTGTTAATAGAATGCTCTTTAATAAAGTTTTCCAAGTCATCAATGATTCCTGTGAAAACATCTGAAGTTCCTATAATCTCAATGTTGTCGATTGTTGAATCGTAAATGTGAGCATTGGATCTGAACAAATTTCCGAAATTTACTTTCTTTTTAGCCAATTCATCAGAAAGAATGACATTTTTACTTGACATTCCCAGTGTTATTTCCCCTAGCAAAACAATATATTTTAAGACATTTTCAACACTTTTACGTTTGCGTTGGTTAGTTATACAAACCAAAACCTCATCTTCACAAACTCTACAAACTACAGGAATATAAATATCGCGGAGTTTTTTGTACATTTTCTCACTTAATTTTACATTTACCAAACGTTTCCACTGCCCAGCAGACTGATTTCTAATAGTCGAAGGGTTAAAATCGATTATCGTTTCAGATATAGCTTTGAACATATATTCATCTACTCCATCAAAGTAGAATTCCCCAATTTCCATATCAATTTCATTTGTTAAATCAGGTGCAATTTCATCACATTTAGCAAATTTATATTCCTCAGATATCAAAACGACGTCCAATGCCTCTACCACCATTAAATCAGGTTTGATTTTGCCTTTTCTCTTCAAGTGTTCCTGGATTTCCATCTTGTTTGCCACTATCTGTTCAAGGAAACTCTCCATGGTTTTGGTCTCTCCAACAAAAATAGTGGCCAAACAAAATATATCATGGTCTTGGATTAATTTAAATTCCCCAGAAGTATACCAGTCCTTTTTGCAGTTGATATTTTCAACCATCAATTCTTTGATATATCGTGTTATCTTCACGTCTTTCTTCGGGGCATTAGTACTGCCAAATTCATCCCAAGATATTTTTACATTATCTTTCCATGTTTTAACATTCTGTCGAGCTTGTTTATCTTCATAGTTCGATGTACATTCTCTTTTTATTTTATCAAATATTGCCAAAAGAGCATGGTGCATCTCTAATACTTCACTTAAAGCTGACGAAGTATGAAAAAGAAATAATTTCTCGTGTTTGTCGAAGATTGCTGGTTGCAATAGAGCTGGATTAGTTAATTTATGAAACCTATGGTCCCAATGTATTCTGTGGTCATACTTAACCTTAAAATCAGGACGATCTTTTCTAATATTTGTAGACTTCAGACTTTTTATCAAACCTGTAACAAAAACAACATTTAAATGTTTTACTGTTTTACTGTATCCCTTAAATCAAACAATTGACTTTGAAAGATGTTTCAAACAAGAAAGTTTCATAGAGTTACAAATATTTAAAGCATTGACAGCCCTCTATTTCAGATATTTGCAAAATTCATTTAACTTGATGTGAGGAATTTGTTATTTCAATAGTTTTCATTGCAGAAACTATACTGTATGTATATTCATTGGACCGATTGTTTCAGGAGATCGTATTGTTAGGAATGGATGTACCATAAGACTTTTTTCTACTCTCGATTTGTGCAAAACAAACGAATATCGAGACAGATTTTCATATATCCATCTACGTAAAGTTTTGTTTATCTTAAGGGGGTAGACCTGGAGTATTGGGCAATACCTCTGTTTCTCACTTTCATAGTACTAACCTAAATAAATAGCATCATTGTGATAAGTATAATCAAAATTTCAAAATGATAAAAACAAAATCAGAAATCAAATAAATATTCTTTTTGCCATGTAAATTACTATCTAACAACCAGTTATATATTACTAGCACTTTAACTCTACATTTCTTGCAATGATATCTAAAAATAATGAAAAAAAAATAAAACTCAGATTTTTTTCAAGGAAGGTCATTTAAAGCACAGTTTCAGGACTTTTATTGATTTTTACCTACTTTATTTTGAAATTGACAAAAGAGGTACACTACAAACTAGGCTATATGACAAACGCGATGACTTCACTTTTCCAATAGTCAACTTCCCCTTTCTTTGTAGCAACATTCCAAAAGCACTAGCATGCGGAGTTTACATCTCCCAACCCATTCCCTACTCAAGGGCCTATGGTCGATACAGTGACTATCTTGATAGAGCTCGGTTGCTTACAAATAGGCTACTTAAGCAAAGGTATGTTGCCCATAACTTGAGGTCATCACTACAGAAGTTTTACGGTCGACATCACGATCTTGTGGACCGCTATGAGATATCTGTTTCCCAGATGACAACAGATCTTTCTCTTTGCCACTAAAGTTTGATTTTCCTCTACCGGATTTGACTTTACTACCGGAGTTGATATGTTCAACACGGCGGGTGTCTTATAAGAAGCAGGAGATGCTTACTCTACCGGTGCACCTGATGTCACCCATGGTTTTTATTGGGTCCGTGTTGTTCATTTTTTTATATGTGTGTGTCTTCATTTCCTTTTTTGTGCCTTGCTCGTGTTAATGTCTTTGTTTCTTTGTTTTTCCGACGTTGTCATTGTCCTTGGATTGTTCTTTTCAGACTGACGGTTCGGTTCTCATTTACTTTATTCTAAATTTTGAAAAAAGCAACGGTAGATTTTTCTGAAATTTTAGTATGTCTTACATTAACTTTTTTCCTTTCTATTTGCAGTTTTAGGTAAAAATTAAACGACTCAATTTTTTACAAGACGTGTTTAATACTGATAAAAATTGGGTAAACTTTTCAGTCTATATGGCCCAAATCACCAATGTATTTCAGTTCAAGCTATTGAAATTTTATAATTTATTTCATGCCTACTTTCACACTTGTTTATACTAGTGAATTTTGCATTTCGAATAATTATATATCAAACACAACTTGAATTAGAGCCTATTTCATACACAAGAAGTAAGTCCTGAATGGACCAAATGACACGAGGAAACATACAATCTTTGATGACCTCTAGAAACGGAACGGTAGAAATTGTTGAAAATTACTTAAAGTTTGTACGGACATCCATAGATTAAATATTGTAAATATCAAAAAATTAATCAATTGGAAAATTTAAGGCTTACCCATGTCTACCCCCTTAAATTTTAAACCTTTTCTTAATAAAGGGCTACACTGAGCGCAGCATGCGGACCATCGAAATTTGAACAAGTATAATACAAAGTGAATGTAAACACAGTTGACAGCCAGCCTGATACAGTAATTACATTGATACAATGGTGAGCTGGACACAGTAATTTGCTGGACACAAATTAGGAACTTACATGTAGGAATAAGCATCTTTGATCTCTTAAAGCTCCAAATCGTAAAAAGTTATTCCAAATCTGTTAATACACTATTGAAATAGGAGTCCAAAGAAAAAATCCTATTAAAATCTTATCATAAATAAAGTTTTTTATATATTTTGAAAAATTGCAATTTTGGCACCTTTGACCCTGTATTGCTTGGAAACATAGTGAGATATGGAAAATTTCTCAATATACTATCGAAAGTTCATAACAAGAGAAATCGTAAGAAAAAATCCAAACGAAATCCAATAAAAAAAAATAAAGATTTTACATTTTGAAAATTTCCAATTTGGTCCTCTTTGATCCCTTTAAGCTCAGAAACAGTAAAAGAAACAATAAATCTATTGGGGTTCATGCGAAAGCTAACAACAAGGGGAATCCAAAGAAAACCCCATCGAAATCAGATGAAAAATAAAGATCTAACATATTTCAACAAATTTCAAATATTTAGAATAAATGCAATTTTTGGAACATTTGGGGCCTAATTAATAGTTCGGATATCTTTAAAGCTATGGCAAATCGGTTGACATACTGCTGTAAGCTTATAACAAAAGGAATTTAAAGAAAATGTCCCATCAAAATTAGATGAACAATCAAAATTTTACGTAATAGTCACACTGCACTTTTTGGCCCTATTTGGCCCCTCATATCTCGGAAAGGAAACAGATTATCAAAATTATAATGGTTTGCACTTTCTTAAATTTTCATAAGGAATCAAGTAACAAAACCAGCATCAAAATGAGACTAAAAATATTTTTGGGGATTCGTCCCTTTTGGTACCTATCTATCTCATGAACGATGCATGCGACATGAATTTGTTGAAACATTACTGATTGGACATTTCCTCAGCAGCGCACTGCAAAAAACATGAAATCCGATCAATAATAAATATTCTACAGCCGAATATATGAACACAACCAATCTTTCAAAAGTTAAATTGCTATTCTGTAACGTTTCTAAAACTTTCAAATCTAAAACAAAATTCTAAGTCATAATTTTGTTGGACAATAAGGAAAAGTTTGTCCTTATACTAATTTCAAAAATCTTCTTTTTTGGGGGAAGGGGGTCATATGTGAATTACATATATATTTCCCTTATTTTGCCGGACAAAGATTAAATTCCTTCATGCAAGTTTCTATATAGTGTCCTTATATTTTGTGAAGTTTAATAAAAATCCTTCGAGTGGTTTAACAGGTGTTGCGCTTACAAATAATCTTTGCACAAGAAATCAATGGAAAGTCAGAGTAAGATTACCTACACTTCCTGGTTTTAGAAAACAATTATATTCCTTCATGCAAATCTCCATTTAGTGTCCTTCCCTTGAGCAAAGTTTAATAAATCCCACCAAAAGGCTTAAAAGGCGTGCAGAAGGATGATTTTACTTGTTTTCGAAAAATATTGTATTCTCCCATGTGCATCTCAATACAATATCCTTCTTTTGTGTAAAGTTTCACTAAAATCCTTGTTAAACTAATAACCTGGCTAATCCAAAGTTTGGATATACTGTTAACCTGTCTAAACAAAACTATGAGTAGATGGATAACCTGTCTAATCTGTACACTGAGCAAATTGTTAACCTTACAAAAACCAAACATAGGTTAAGTTTACAGCTCAAACATCAGTAGAAATTTACATTTAAATTTATGTTGAACGCGTTAGTAGTTTTGATGTGTTAAATTGTCTTAATTTTACCACGATATTGAAAATGGCTGTCATGTGATCAAGTCACGTGATATCGATTTAATATGATAACCAGTGTGCCCTATATATATAGGGCACTTCAAATAATAATATGTTAACCAATACAGTGAAAAATCAAAGTCCATCTAAACAGGATGTTAGAGAAAGAGATCACCGAAGATCCCTTAAATGCACAACACATTACAAATTTCAAACGAATTCCTTCAAGCAGAGCGGATTGTTTTGTGGCGAAAATCCCACCATCATGACAATTCAAAGTCTTTTCAAACAAAAAGTTGATACTAAATCGCTTTCAAATCACAACTTATTGCACTAAGCAGCATGCTTATTTCAAAAGAATCCCTGAATTATGACAAATCAAGTAAAAATTCATGGTCATGTAAAACATTTAGTCTACAACGTACAACTCATGCTGAATTACAGACGAACAGACAAGGGCAGTTCACTATAGAATACAAGTTTTTAGTTGGGACATAGTAAAGTCATTGGTTTCAGAGGAGAAGATTTTTGAAAAGGTTTACGATGATTGGACAGACTGTCAGACATCGACAAATGCCAAGTTATGGCAATAGCTAGTATGGCCTGTTAGATCAGTTTAGCTATAATGGCAAGGAAATTAATATCTTAATGCAAATGCAAATTCTAATGCACTTTGTTTATAACGATAATTTTGATTGGACGGCTTCAAACTTTTTCAGGGGGTAAAATCCACGATTTACCGTCGGAACCAATAGCAACGTAATTGAGCAGACGCACACCAAACATCCTGTAATTTTAGAATCGATTTAAAACGTTCTTTTTCGCTTTTGCATTAGAATAGAGATAACCAAACTGTATTTTAGGATCTTCAGGGGTAAATCTAAGATTTTACTGTCGCAAACGTCCGTTTTCCGGCTCCGCTAACGCGTCGCCAGAAAACTCTGTTTGCGACAGTAAAATCTACGATTTACCCCCTCAGATCCTAAAATACAGTATGGTTATCTCTTAATTTACAATAAATGTAAAAATGATATGCAAAAAAAAATGTTTGAAGGCCGGATGAGCTTAAAACGACAATAATTTTACGGAAGGATATGGAGTAAATGAATAAGAGACCATAACTCATATGTTAACTCAAACTGCAACAAACCTCAACGAGCCGCATGGCCACCCCGGACCCCCCCCCCCCCCCCCGACCAGCAGCACTAGAACCCAAACACAGGTAATCCACAATTCCATAAGTCCTAAATAGGTCTTAAATTTCATCAAAATCGCGGTGAAGGTAAATAAATATAATCATGCTGGTCATATTGATCAAATGTCAGATCTTTTTAAATTTGGAATGGTTTCTCATTTCTTTGCCAAAAATAGCAATTTGTTTCCATGTTATATTTTTCTTATCAAAAGTAATGTTGTTTGATCTTTGAGCTCAATGTTAAATCTAGATACATTTGTTAGGATGCAGACCAAATATTATTTAAATTGGATCAGAGAGAGAGAATTATTTTAAGATTAACATGGTCAGACTAAGGAAGACGGACGACTGACCACTGATGGATGCTTAGTGATGGCAATACCTCACCAAGCGTATTAGCCTGGGCGAGCTTAAAAGACAAAGAAATTTAATTTTTTATGCAGCTGCTCATCTATAAAGTTGCAAATTTAGTTCTGCACTGCAAAAAATGCTAACAGACAAAATATGTATCTTTCATGCTAATTGATGGAAGGACAGATACCATGAAATGAAAAACAAATTCTTACTAAAAGTTGCAGAGCACGTCAAAAATTTCATAAGGACTAATGTCATATCGACTCCAGTAATCGTGTCGAAGTACTTAAAATATTATTCAGGTGTGTATTATTTTTCTTTCTAATTTCAATGATCGCTGTTAAGATAATCTTATATTTTAAATCGAACCTATTTCGTCCTCAATTACGACTATGGTTTGGCCAGGATCGTCTTCTATTTTACGCGATTCTTCTGCTATTATTTCCATCCTCGATATACCTTCTTTGTTTTTATATAGAGTATCAATAGTGACATTCTCCTCTTTACAAAATACAAATGCATACATCTTCTCTGGTTCCTGCCTAAATTGATAAATTAGATTTTATTAATATGATCACATGGTTTATTGTCTTCAGAATAAAGCATCTATTAATATCAAATGCGGGACATATCTTTTGTCCGTGAAAGAAAAAGGACAACAATGTCGACTTATAAATTCCCTGCTGCAAATGCTTTATAAAATCCTTTCAAGAAAGCTAAATGTTAAGGTTTTCAACATGTGAGGTTGAAGCAAAAATGAAGTATATTTTGTTTTTCTTGTGATTTTACAAGTTTTCATGTGTAAATAAAGAGCTCAGCCGATCGCAGCATGAAGCGACTGCAGCATGTCGACAACTGAAGTGTAGTTGAACACGAACACTGACACCGTTTAGAGCTTTAGACAGTATTTATATTAGAGTAAAAAATACTTAAACTCGCCTAACAAGCTTATAAAACCTTTAAATCGTCTAATTCATAAGGATTATAATTACGGTTTTGTCGTCAAGTCATTACGTATGGCCTTCTTTGGTATTAACATTGAATTTTTGATACGGTCTTTGCATTTTAACTGAACGCATTCTAAATTTCTGAAATCTGTATTGCATGAACACGGGTTATGTATTCCGGTATATCATTATGCTAAACTCCTCACTGGAAGGGATCTTGGTGGAAGCTGTGTACTGAGGGTACATAACTTACTTTGTCAGTTGGTAATGGGTCTGGAGCTGGCATGTCAGTTAACTGCTAGTAGTCTCTTGTGATTTCATGTTATGTCCGTATATTTAATTCTTTCAGTTCATTTTTCACAATTGACTCAGTCCTGTTGCCAACTGAATTTTACTGTTGTTACGAATGTTTTTTTTTTTATTTATCACATTGGCTATAGGGGGAGGTTTCACCCCGCCGCAGCAGGTTTGCGTCTGTCCTAAGTCAGGAAATTTATTAATCCTTTGTGTGTCTTGTCTTTTTTCTAGTTAGTTTACTTTATGTCTATAGGAGTCTAGGATGATGTTTATTTCGCTGAACTTGATTACTCTTTATTCAGGGGACAACTCTGACCTGCCGTTGGGTGTGGGGTTTCCACACCGTTCATTGAAGATCTTATGGTGGCTTTGAGTTGTTATTACTCCCCTTTGGGTCGTTGTCTCTTTGACACATTCCCCGTTTCCTTTCTTTTTTCTATTAAATCTGATGAAACATCATCGAAATATTACAGACATTCCTCCTGTCAATCTGACTCGTATCCCTTTGGTCATTTACCATTCAAACGACTGTCGAATGTTAAAGTTGTCAAATATAGTCATACGCCAGGGACAAGGCCAATGGTTCAAATATGCTGTTATCAACTTAAAGATCTTGCCACAAGGAATGTACATATAAAATATGAAAGCAACAGGGCTTGCCATTCAAAAGTATAACCAATGTTAGAGTTTTTTTTTTCAAAAAGGCCATCACATGTTTAGGTCATGGTCACAAGATAAAAAATTATGGTATTGTTTGAAAGCCATTGCAAAATATAAAAGCCCTATCACTTACCATTAAATGTTAAGTTTTTTTGTGGACAAACAGACAAACAAACTAAAAAAACAGACAGACAGATCAAAAACTATATACCCCGAATCTTTGATTCTGGGGACATAAAAAGGACATTTGAAGAAGATCTCGATGTAGAAAAAATATTGCTATCTCTCAATTATGTTACTGTACTAGCTGATAAGGGACTCAAATGAGATTTGTAATAAGACTTCAATTTGCAACCCAAATACCAAAATTTCTTCCATACCAAAAGAGAACATTCTAAACAATCACAAAACAACATTGTCTTCTTTTGGTATCAATTTAAGCGAAGGTACCAGGAACCTGCCTTGTATCTACTGGTGCCTTAGTTGATTAAATGCCCTTACAAACCGAGATAAATGTAACAAATGCACAACAAAACCCCATTCCACTGGTCTGAAATTATTTATGAAATCATCTAGCAAAGTCTTTTACAGGGGCTTATACAACAGAAACAAAAACAACTAGCCCAGACTTTTAATTTCAGCTTCAGGTATATAGACGATGTACTTTTTATTAATAACCCAAAGATTTAAAGAAAATTTTCATCGCATCTACCCCGGTGAACTTGAAATTAAAGAGACAACTGATACACCCAACCTGCTTCATACCTTGACCTTTTGTTATGCATTGACGAACATGGACATCTGAAATCTAGGTTATATGACAAACGTGATATTTTTTTCTTTTCAATTGTGAACCTTCCCTTTCTCTCCAGCAATAAACCTTCCTCTTCAGCATATAGAGTATATATTTCACAATTAATTCGCTACTGTAGAGCGTGCAGCTCACACAGTGACTTTGCTGAAAGAGCAAAAGCATTGACAGAAAAACTGCTAAGTCAGGGATATGTTCCGCCGTTGTTACTTTCGTCCCTTCAAAAATTACATGGCCGTCACCACATCACAGATAGATATGAAATATCAGTGTCACAAATGAAAACTGACATCTTCAGCTAGATTCAAGCCTGCCTGGATTTGACATTACATGTTTCGAGTTTTCCCTGCTTTGACCGAATGACAGTGTGAGGGGTGCCGTATACAGAGCAGGACATGCTTACCCTTCCGGAGCACCTTTTTTGAGAGTTCACACTGTGAGTGTTTTAGTTTTTAGTGTAGTTTCTGTAGTGTTGATGTGTTTTGTGGGCATGTAGTATCTTTGGCCTTCCGTCTTCTGGTGTTCTTGCTTCTGCCTTGTCTTTGGGCGTTATTCCTTCGGTATTCTACTGCTTTTTGCAGTCAAACTTGACCTAAAGATACATAGTGACTAAGTATAATCGACAAATGGGTTGGATCAGATGATTGTCCAAAATTCGGTAGACTTTTGAGAATATATATCTTTACGTGAATTTAAGTATCGCAACAATGCCAAATATTTAAATTTTCTACACTATATACTACTGTCCCACTTGATCAGATAAAAACAGTACTCTTGGATTTAATACATCGGTCTTTCTATACAAATAAGGGTTATACAAGTGCAACCCGTACCAATATATCCCCGTCGCACCAGATTTTCCAGATTTAAAGAGGCAAAGATCAACTTTACATTTTTTAGCAAAAATATTTACAGGCACCGATCTCACAACATTTAACATTTTGTTATAAATAATCATGAAAAAATCCTGAAGAGAGTGATCATAGTGAGTTCAAAGCTTCGAATTGCAGGTACATTTGTCAACATAATTATTATGAAGCAGTAGTAATAAAGGGCTCTGGTTTGCGCAGCATGATACGAACACAGCATGTCGATCACTAAAATTTGAACACATGTAAATTGCAATGGAAGTGGACAAAGTAATTTACTAGAAACAATAAGGACATTGACACATCAATTGTCTGGACACAAACAAGTGAAAACTAGAACTGTCTTCGAATGGCATCTAGTTATACCACCCGCTTATTGAGCCCTGAATCAATATGGCAATTGTAAATTTAAGTGTGGACACAATAAAATATGGACACAATGATATATCTCCCCTTTTTTCCAGAAAATATTGAATGATAAATTATCTCCTATGCAAATTTCGGACAGAAACTATATTTCTTTATGCATATCTTCAAGTGGTATACTACAACTGTGTAACATTTCATCAATATACACGAATCTCTTTAAGAAGACATGCGCTGACAAGGTTCGTCCCATCCTTTTTTCAAAAAAATATTCAATCATGAATTATCTCCCCTTCCAAATTTCGGCATCAACAATGCACATCTGCAGGTGGTGTACTACCAACCGTGTAACATTTCATCAAGATTCAAGCAGCCGTTCGAGAGAANCCCCCCCCCCCCCCCCCCTACAACTATGTAACATTTCATCAAAATCAAAGCAGCCGTTTAGAGAACATTTGCTGACAATACTCTCCCTCTTATTTTGCAAGAAACTATTCAAAGATATATTATTTCCCCTACGAAATTTCGGGCAGCAACCATATTACTTCATGCACATCTACAGATAGTGTACTACAACTGTTTAACATTTCATCAAAATCTAAGAAATCATTTAGGAGAAAATGCGCTTAGAAGGTACATAGACGGACAGACAGACAGAGGGACGGGCATGCGGACGAATGGACAAGGTGATACCTTTATGACCAAAAACGTGAGTGTAATTAGAACTAGCCATTTTAATCCCTTATTGACTGGAAATCGTAAAATCTTAGCGAAATCTGTTAACTACAAATCCATAGAAAAAAATCGGATTCAAATCCAATGAAAAATAGGGATTTACGCGTTTTTAAATATTGCAATTTTGTCGCTTTGACCCCCTACGGCTTCGAAACAGAAAGAGGTACGCAACATCTTTTTGCATCAAACTGAAAGGTAAAAATGAGAGGAATGCAAAGAAAAAAATTCCATCAAAATCGAAAGAAAAATAAAGATTTTACATATTTCTAACAATTGCCATAACCGCCCCTCTGACCCATAATAGCTCGAAAACGGTACGAGCTACGTTAAATCAATTGACATACTACTGAAATCCCATTGAAATGTGATGAAAAATGAAAATCCTTGCTTAACCGCATGTTTGCAATGGTCCCGTTCAGCCCCTCAGAGCTTGGAAAGGACACAAGTTCCGATGGTGCAGCGCAATTTAATTTTTCATAATGATTTCATTGCAAAATAAAGGGATACGCCGAGTGAAGCATGATATGAACGTAGAATGTCAACCACTGAAATTTGAATCATGATACGAACGTAGAATGCCAACCACTGAAATTTGAATAAGTGTTATTGAAAAATAAATGTGGACACAGTTAAGAGCTTAACACAGTAATAAGATGCACACAATAAGTTCGACACAGTAATTAGCTGGACAGAATTAAGGAACATAAAAAATAAGCCATTTTGTTCCCTCAAAGCTTGGACACAGAACGACTTACGCAAAGTGTTTGCCATACAACTGACAGCTTTCATCACGATGAATCAAAAGAAAAAAAACGACTTTACATATTTTCAAAAATTGCAATTTCGGTCCCTTTGATCCCTTAAAGTTCTGGAACTGTAAGAAATACGCCACATCTGTTGAAAAGCAGACTTGTGTTTATTTTCTAAGGAGACTGAATTTCTCCCGGGACTCGTAATAGATCATAAAATAACAGATACTAGTCAGATCATTTAATCTCACTTATAGATATATCGATGATGTTCTTGTCATCAATAATGCATCTTTTACTAAAGGGATCCCATTAATATATCCGCCAGAACTATTGATAAAGGAAACGACAGAAACCACCAGATCTACATTTTGTTGGACCTTTGCTTGTTTTTTACCATGTATTTGTAGAGACTTTGTCTAATGTGCATTTACTCCATATCCTTTTATTCACCATTTACATCTCAAACTTGACGAAAATGGTCCACTCAGTACTAAAATTTACGACAAAAGGGACGATTGTAGTTTCCAAATTATCCCTTTCCTTACGTGGAAAGAAAAATTCCAGCTCCTCTTGCTTATGGAGTGTATGTTTCACAGCTGATTCGTAACGCTAGCACAAATTTTACAAATATTCCCAGCAGACATGGTTATATTAGTAATCACCTAATTAATAAATGCTTAAAAAAATCCGTTTCATATGATCATTAAAAAGTTCTTTAATAGATATCGGCCCTTTGGAAAAAGTTCTTTAATAGATATCGGCCCTTTGGGGAAAAATTTTTTTAAGCTTCGGTCCGAACTCTAATTCAAGATTCTTCCTTTAATTTTTACTGGGATGGTCATTTCTTTTAACTGTCTACGACCTTTTAATGACAATTGCTGTTAAGATGCTACAGGACACAACCACAATGGAAGGGGAGGTTTGGCTAGCCGTAATACCGGTTTTGCTATCCATTTGTTTTGCAATGCTTGTACCAAGTCAGGGGCATTGCGGTCGACAGTTTTGCTAGTGGTTGTCTTTTTGTCCCATGGAACTTGGCTCTTGACCACTCTGTTCGGTAATTTTGTTATTACTCCCATTGACGTACTACATTAAGCTTACAACAAGAGGAATCTAAAAAAAAAATACCATCGGAATCGGATTTAAAATTAAAGTCTTTCATATTTTGAAATATTGCAATTTCATCCCCTTTGAACCTTTATAGCCGGAAAATCGCAAGAGCTACGAGAAATCCTATAGCATATCGCTTAAAGCTTACAACATTAGGAATATAAAGGAAAAAATCTCATAAAAATCCGATGATGAAAAGAAAATTTGCAATTTTGGTCCCGTTTAACCCCTTATAGCTCGAAAAGGTAAGTCGTTATTAAATATTTCATAGCTAAGTGCTAAGTTAATTTTTGAACTCATCTTCGCACTTTCCTGAGGAATCTTAAACTAAAGCTACTGTGTAAATGCTATCCACATCCAAAGAGAAATGAGGTTGCTAGAGCGCTAGCAAGGATATTATGTTGATTTTCGAAGTTAGAAATTGGCAAAAATACAAAAATATTCAACCTAGGGCTCATCTTTCAACCTTCTCAAGGAATCAATTAACCATGGTTTCTGTATACATGTGATCAAAATCTATAGAGGAATAAATTAATTAGAGCACTTAAAGGTTATTAAACGTGTTGTTATAAATAACGAGAATTCTGATTGGCGTGAAATTAAAGCAGATGTTCAACAAGGATCAATACTGGGATCTTTCTTCTTTCTCATTTTTATAAATGATATCGTTTTGATATCCAGTCTACAATTAAATTATTCGCAGATGACAGTAGTCTATATCTATTTGTTGACGATTCTGTATTAGCTGCCCAGAGATTAAACGAAGATTTGCAAAAAATACAAGTATGGTCCAACAAATTGTTAGTGTCATTTAATGCAAATAAAACTGATAGTTTGATAATTTCCAGGAAAATAAACAAACCAAATCACCCGAATCTATTTATGGACAATTCCCAAACGTGAGTGAACATAAACACTTTGGTGTTATTATATCTGATGATGGTGCTTGGCATAAACATACTGATATGTTGGTTAAAAAGACGTACACTAGACTAAATATCATAAGAAAATTTCAATTCATTTCAGATAGGAAAACGTTAGAAAAACTGTATATGATTCATCTTTGACCAATTTTAGAATACGGGGATGTAATATGAGATAATTCAACAGCTCTTTTGATTCATAAGTTAGAAACGTACAGTTAGCGGCCGGTAGGATTGTGACAGGTGAAACACGACTTACTTCTTTCTCAAATCTAAACAAAGAAACATGTTGAGAAAAATTGAATGTTAGAAGGGAACCCATAGACTTGCATATATGTATAAAGTAATAAACAATCTAACACCTTCTTATCTGAGGGATATAATTCCAGGTAGATTTCACGACATTTCATTCATATGGAACACGTTATCAAAATTATGCAGGACTAAGCTTTATGCAAATTATTTTCTCCCTTCAACGATTAAAGCATGGAATGCCCTGTCCCACAATGTACAAACAAGTTTTTAATTAGAAAGCTTTAAAATGTATTTCAAAAGTAAACTGACAAAAAATATACCCGAAAAAGGGAACAACATATACACAATCTTGATATTCCTTGTTTTATCTCTTCCAGCTTGTTACTCTTCGGATCAGAAAATTTAACTTATGCTCAGAATCTTCACATTTTTATATCAGTACAAAACTTTATAATAAAAAGTAAAACATTTTCGAATTGATTATGAATTAAGCAATCACTGCCAATGTTAACACCTTAGTAAATTTCTTCACTTTGCCTTTCCCAAAAAATGTCACATCATCTTACTATTTTAACTTCTTTTGTCTGTCCTTGTTTCCTTAATATGTCTGATTTACGTATTTTTAAGTTATGATAAATATTTTATTTTCAATCTTTATACATGCTTTTGTTCAAAACAACGTTATTTTTCAATCTTTATACATGCTTTTGTGAAAAACAACATAATTGTTATATAATTTTGTCATTTTTATATGTGTACTCTGATAATTTATTTACACGTAATTTATCTTATTTCGGGAAACGCATTAAGATAAGACTTGGTCTTGTTTCCGAATCCCTTTAATTGATTTAGCATTGAAATTGTTCTAGTTTATATTGTATAATGCATGTTATTAATCAATTAATAAAATATGTTCACATTAAACTTTATTTTGTCGATTTTCAAAATTAAAAAGGGGCATGACTCCTACAAAAACATTCGACGAGGACTCATCTCCAACTCCTTTATGGCATTCTTGAACTTAACATACTGTATAAATTCTATTCAAATCCATTGAAAAAGGGGTGCTTACAATGATATTTTGTTTAAAAGCGAAATAATTCCTACAATAATATTCCGCCAGAACTCATCTTCAAAATCTTTTGAGAAATTCTTGAAGCAAAGCTACTGTATACATTTTAACCAAATTCATTGCGAAAAGAAGTTGCTAGAGCGCTTACACTGATATTTTGTCGATTTTCAAAGTTAAAATGGGGCATAACTTCTTAAATATATTCCATTAGGACTCAACTTTGAACTTCCTTCAAATATTCCTAAACTAAAGCTACTGTATGAATTTTATCCAAATCCGTTTAGAAATGAATTTGCTAGAGTATATTTTTCAATCTTCAAAGCCGAAAAGAGGCATACCTCCTACAAAAATACTCAAACAAACCTCATCAAAGTACTCGTTTAATGCATTCTTGACCTTAAGCTACTGTATAAATATTTTCAAAACCCAATGAGAAATAGACTTGCAAGAGAGATAACAAAGGGGACGGAGAGACAAGTGGACTCATGGACGGAGAACGAGCGGGCGCCAGGCATTATAATATCCCCGCATCGAGTTGCGGTAGGGATAAAAAAATATATTCATATTTGGCACTTCGTAAAGATTGGTCCAAGGGCCCATTTTGGTAAACATCACAATGATTCCAATGAAAAATATAGAGAGTTAGTCTTTGCATTCCACGAATTTTGAATTGATAACAAATTTGTTTAATTTGGAGGACAAGTATTCAAGCGAACAATAGTGAAACCAATATGGACTTATTTTTATTACCAGTTTAAGCCAATTTCTTTCTCTACTCGTATGAAGACAGGTTCAATATTTCACGAAAGGATATGAAGTAAATGAACATGAGACCATAGTACATAAGTTTACTCCAACTGCTATTATTTTAATGAGCTGTATGGCCATTTAGGAAATTCATTCCACACCAGCAGCAATATAACCTTAACAAAGGAAATCCATAATTTCAAAAAAAATGTTTACAGATTAAAACCAAACCAAATCTAAATAATCAGTAATATCAATTATAGCTAAGGACAAAACTTCGATGGCTAGAGTTAATCCTTCGGTTTTTGAATTTACATAAATTTAGATAATAGTAATTGAACAAAGTGTGCACATGCGATATTATCTTGTGTACAAGTACACCATATCTAAGTAAAATAAAGAGCATACATCTCTACCACGGGGAATTGTTTTACCAACTCCACACTGCAATAAAAGACAAACTCCTGTATTAAATATTTCACTAAAGGATATAGCGTAAATTAACATGAGACCATAACACATATGTTTACTCCAACTGCTATTATTTTAATGAGCTGTATGGCCAATTCGGATATTTATTCCTCGTTAGTAGCACTAGAACCCAAACAAAGGAAATCCATAATTTCAAAAAATGTTTAAAATGAATAATACCAAACCAAGTCCATAGAATTAGTAACATCAATTAAAGCTTAGGACAAAGCTATGATGAAGAGAGTTAATCCTCCGGTTTTATAATTTACATAAATTTAGATAATAGTAATTGAGCAAAGTGTACACATGAGATATTATCTCATGTACAAACATGAAAACATGAACTTGTTCGGGAAAAAGACAATAAGTCATCAAGGGCCATCAATATCAGTTTCCGTTCTATAGATAATTTTTTTTATCGAGCAATCTTCAATTTAAAGATAACCTTAAATGAACTCGAAATTGATTAGACCACTAATTGTTATTATCATTATACCTAGATTGACAAGTTAAAAATTGATGCAAAGCATCAATTCGCCGCCAAATTAGGTCAAGTAGAGTGTATGTCTAGGAAATGTGTTATTGTACTTTTATAGTACAAGAAATATAAGCTCTGGCCTTAACTTTAACCAATCATTGAACCATGAAATGTAGGTCAAAGTGACGAACAAACTCTTGTTTAATTTTGTTTTCTTTCTTAGAGACATCTGCATGCAAGATAACATGATACTATCTCTTATAGTACCTAAGATATGAACTCTGACCTAAATTCAATCAGTGTCAGTGGACCATGAAATTAAATCCTTTTCCCTCAAAGACATCTGCATGTAAAATTGTTTGATCCCATATCTAATATTACATGACATATGAGCTGTCACTTAAACTCTTACCATATATCTAGGCCACTGTGGCCTGATTCTTGTCACTACTGCATAAGATGACAGCCCTTGACATGCTGAACATTTTTAGAGGGAAGGGATATCGGATATAATTTTGAAAGGGAACCACCCAAGGACCATCCCTGCCAAGTTTGGTCCAAATTGGCCGTGCTTTCAAAGGAGATGAAAATAAGAAAAGACAACGACGAATGCTTCATGGTGGCAATAGTGTTCACATGACCCTTTGAGTCGGGTGAGCTAAGAACCCCTTTTTTAACAAATGGATTGGATTGTAATATTATTTATATATAAGTATTATTAGTATTTCTTTTTTTTTTGCAAGAATCATTCTGTTCATATTAAAAATTGGTTAGCTGAAGCTATTAGAATGTATTGCATTGGACCAATTTATGTACAGACAATGGCAACATCCTGACAACAAAGTCATAACCTAATAGAATAAAGATTCTTTTTTATTGCACAAGCATACACTGTCAAATTCATTATAGTAACTGAAAAACAATAAAAATAACTTGCTTTATATGTTTATTGAAAATTTTAAAACTTCAAGTAAAAACGTAACAAAACAGATGTGACTAGGATCTTATAACTTTAACTGTATAAAAACATCTCATTTTTTTTAGTTGAAAACAATTGTAAAAAAAAGTATATATATATATATATATAGTAAAAAAAAACAACATTTAACCATTGGAATGAAAATGATAAATTTAAATTCTTAATGTCTACGGAAGATCCTGTAATATTAGAGTCGATTGGTGACTTTATTCAAAAGCATCTTTTTAACACAAGTTAACTTTAATAATAATATTATTTCAAATTTTACTTCTTTGTTTTATTGTGATTATCTTATTAGAAGTAGCGTTATCCTCCATAAACTGTTTATTATGCAAAAAAACATTCTTATTTGTGCAGTAATGCTTGTTTGTAATAATGTTTGTCAAACCCATAATACTCATGTGGTTGTACAATAAAATATGTTTATGTTTATGTTTATAAAAAATTGCAAAAAATGTTAACAATAATGGTTGTTTGTATTAAATATAATCCGTACGATCATTGTATTCATGTTTGTGATGTTTACTGGTTTCATATTAAAAATGAAATTTTCTTCCGTTAAAGATGATCTTACAGAAAATATTTTATATAATAAAATGGCATTTTAATACATGTTGATTAAAAAAATGTTATAAGCGTAACACCCGTGAGAGTGAAACATAGGGCCCGTACACCAACCTCTAAATTTGACATTTGTTTTTAATAGTAAATAAAAATTGACAACACCAAAATGTCCTAAATTTGTGAGATTGTTTCTCATTTGATTGAATCAGTTGAAGGCTGACTTGTTCTTGGTGATTGTAATGTTGAACCATTGTTTTAATAGACATTTTTAATTAGTATCGATTTATTTTCAACTGATAATACAGTCAACAGCTTATTTTATATATTTGCTTAGTAATTGCCAATAGAGGAATTTAGATTTTAGGCATTTGAGATAATTTATAGTGTAGAACTAGTACAGCTGTAACAGTAATCATTACACAGCAGTCAAGCAATTTGACCCGTGTTTATACTTGACGGTATTTCAAAGATGATTGCAGGTCATTATTGTTATTGTTTGGTTTTAATTCATTTTATTAATTGTTCCATTTTTATGATTTTAGTTATTTTTGTTAAAATGATCGGGATCCAAAGCACGCTATCTTGACCGACTTCGACAGAGTTTCTTTTGTTTTCACTCTCACTAATGTTGACCTATATCAATTAACCCATATCTGAGGCACACGTGTTTGGTAAAAAGATTGCGCCGGATACGCTGGTTCTCGCTTTATGTATTATCATTTTTTTATTATTTTTTTTATGAACAACCAAAAATTAATAGTAATAATAACAATAATAATTGGAAACAATATGCAACCCCCAAAAACCATTGCAATTAAGGTAATCATGCATCTGCATCATGATATCCAGACACACTCCTCCAGACATGTAACAGAAAAGTCAAGCAAGCATAACCCATCTCCCTTGTCTTATTGATTTCCCTTTCACATTAGTTATAATATTAATGAAAATTAAATTAATAATTTTGTAAACAATTTTCTTGAATAAATAATTTAAAAATATTTCCTATCTTATTGAAAAGGTATCGTCATTGTAAAAGATTAGGACACATTAGATCGATTCTAATGGAAAACAAACAACTGCTCCTGGTCACGTGCTCCTCCACTGAAGTTTCAAAATATCGTATCAAATATATTTGCCGCCTCCTGGCGGCCAATAATAACTTTTGACGTCTAAAAGCAAAACTTTACGACAAACGTGTGTACTTCTCATTGTAAAGGTGAACTTCACCATTGTAGGTATTTTACGAAAGGATATGGAGTAAATGAACATGAGACCATAACAAATATGTCAACTCCAACTGCAATAATTTTAATGAGCTGTATGGCCATTTCGGAAATTAATTTCTCATCAGCAGCACTAGAACTCAAACAAAGGAAATCCATAATTCCAAAAATGTTTCAAATGCATAAAACCAAATGAAATCCGAATAATAAGTAATATCAAATATAGCTAAGGACAAAACTACGATGGAGGGAGTTCATCCTAAGGTTTTAGAATTTACATAAATTTAGATAATAGTAATTGAACAAAGTGAACACATGAGATATTATCTCATGTACAAGTACACCATATCTAAGAAAAATAAAGAGCATACATCTCTACCACGGGGAATTGTTTTACCAACTCCACACTGCAATAAAAGACAAACTCCTGTATTAAATATTTTACGAAAGGATATGGAGTAAATGAACATGAGACCATAACACATATGTCAACTCCAACTGCAATAATTTTAATGAGCTGTATGGCCATTTCGGAAATTAATTCCTCATCAGCAGCACTAGAACCCAAACAAAGGAAATCCATAATTCCAAAAATGTTTCAAATGCATAAAACCAAATGAAATCCGAATAATAAGTAATATCAAATATAGCTAAGGACAAAACTACGATGGAGGGAGTTCATCCTAAGATTTTAGAGTTTT
>MJUU01030631.1:2593-31791 GCA_002080025.1 Modiolus philippinarum
TAATGATATACGATGTGTATCTGTAGTTGTCTTTAGTAATATGCCCAGTTATTTGGAGTGGACAATGCAAAAAAAAAAGCCTGGAAATAGCTCAAAAATATTGTGGGCTATACGCTTAATATTCAGTAGTTATCCCAAACACAACTAATATGGATATTGTTTATCATTCCAAATATATTTACTTACAGACTCCAAGATTTTAGAATAACAAAACACAGAAATATATCATTGTAACATCCAGTGTATATAACTCCACAGAATGAAATGTTCACGGCAATTCTTACCTATTAATGGTAGTGGCAGCAGTGATGGGATGTTTACCATAAAATTCGTCTTTCCAGATTCCTTATATATCTACTTATTGCCATCATAAAGATTTTATTGGTTATTCAAATATAATGAAATAAAGAGATTACCAGGAATTATTAAAACTTTTGCAAATTTGAGTGACATATGGTGACGAGGTTAAAGGACAACTTGCAGACATTGGATTGTAAAGGAGTGTAGAAGACTCTCTGGTCCTAAACGTAATATGAGTAGTTTTTATTGGTAACAAATGTGCAGTTTGACCCCTGGCAACATACTATTGTAAACACGTAGATTCACAATTGCAGTATTGTGTTGAAAAACATAATTTTGAGATTTCATATATTTTGTTTAGGTATAAGAAGATTACCAAAATGAGATTTTAATTGCTTCTTAATGCAAGAAAACCTTAGTTGTTTAAAATAATGTTTGTTTTTGCTCACCAGATATCATTTCAAAGAATTTAGTGGTTTATATCTCAATATCATCTGTATTTGCTTTTACGAAGTCCGTAAGACAAAAAGACAAATCAAGTGAAAATCAATGGAAAAATTGTCGACGGCAATGGTCCTGACTTGGTACAGGTATTTCAAAAGAAATGGTGGGTTAAACCGGTTTTATGGCAAGCCAAAACCCCTTCCATTGTGACAGTGTGCTGTAGCAACCCAACAGCAATTGCTATTGAAAAGTCATAGACAGTTAAAAATCCCAGTATTTAGTAAAGAAAGAATCTGAATCAGAGTTCGGACCGCAACTTCAAAAATTTCCATAAGGGACTGATATCTCTTAAAGAACATTTTTGATGATCATATGAGGCAGATTTTTTTTGAAGCCTTGATTAATAAGGCGGTCACCGAGATAACTATGTCTAACACGAAAGTCTGTATAATTTGTGATAGCTATCGCGTAGCGAATAAGCTGTGAAACACACACTCCGCAAGCAGGAGAAGCTGGAATATTACTGTCCATGTTAGGGAAATTGATAATTTTGAAATTAAAATCCTCCCTTTTGTCGTAAATTTTAGTACTGAAATGACACATTTTCGTCAAATTCGAGATGTAAGTCCAAAAAGATGTAGATCTGGTAGTTTCTGTCGTTTCCTTTATCTCTAGTTCTGGCGGATATATCAATGGGATTCAATTAGCAAAATATGCATTATTGATGGAAAGAACATTATTGATATATCTATAAATGAGATTAAAGGATCTAGCATCTTTTATTTTATGATCTTTTACGAGTCAACGTAAGAGTACAAAAACAAGCTTACCAGTAGAAGTGCACAATTAGACATTTTTACAATTCATCGTTTAAACCGAAACCGATTCCGAAACCGAAACTATATTATACAGAATGAATTGTGTGTCTTTTCTCCTAATTGCATATATAATCAGTGTCTGATGGACTTACAAGTGAAGTTTTTTTCAAATCTTTAATGTAGATTTATTTATAGTTCAAAATGTAATAAAAGCGATTACACTGAAAGGCTCTGTCACACTATAACGTTCTAGTCAATGTGTGCGACGTGCGCGAATTTTGTAAGAACATTTGCACAACCCGAAGAAATTGAAGAAGTTCTCTTTTTGGACGCATTCATAACGTCAGGCTTACGACCTGCAACGCACGAAAAACTTATCTATAATTATTTGTCCGCAACGCTCACAAAGCGTGTAACAGCAAATGTCGACGCTTCAATGGCGTTTTACTTGACGTATACCGAAACATCCCTAACGGTCTTTAAGCATACAAAGAACGTCTGTATAGCGTTTTGAAGAGCTTTCGTCAGATCATTTGAAAATTCTTCACCCAAATGTAAATTTGCCAATGTAGGAAATGGGTAGAAATGCTACCGAAATATAGGCAATTCGTAGGAAGGATATGCCCCCTCAAAATCACTTAATCCATTAAAAAATCAGTCTTCTGCTGAAATAAAGCAGCTATACACATTCAATTTTGAATTGTATCTTGCTTTTAATCATTTTTCTTATAATGATACATCGGCTAATACGTTACTCCTTAGTTACAAGGACGCTGGGTTTGCGTTCTTCACACCTTTAAAACAACTTCGAGAAACCACTACACATCGCACACACGACGTGCATAACGTACCTGTATCATATGCATAACTTATCAACAACACCTTCACGAACGTCGTGACATTTTGAGCATGTTCGAAATTTTCTGACCCACCCTACGTTAGACAACGCACGGCGACGTGTGTCGACGTTTTTGTAACGTGTGAAAAATGACAAAATACCGATGTTACAGCTAATTTAATTTCTGCATATGCGCATTCCGAAAACTTATGTCTCATCAGTGCAGATCGAACCAAAATATTGGAAGTCTATTAACTGAAAATGTGTTAAAGCAAATAACCAAAAGGATCTCAACAGAAAAGCCAAAATTCAGCAAAAGACAGAGTTACTCGAAAGAGATACTCCTTAGTTGTAAGCAAAATTTTGTAAAATTAAGATATTGCAAGTTTCAATAAAGTCGGTTTTCGGGTCAGCACCGAAGTACTGACTACTGAGTTGGTGAATACCCTCGGGGACTACAGTCCACTAGCAGATGCAAACGTGCCTCAAGCTTATACAACGCACACAAGCATGTACGAAAATATTCGCACATCTCGGCACACGTTGGCGCTGTGCGTTATAGAGTGACAGGGAAATTTGGCATTTAAAGATAAGTATGTAATCACTTCACAATTTGGTTTTGAAATTTGTTATTTGGCTGAAATGAATAAAAAAAATAACATACATAATTTGATGCTGACAAATACTTCCTATATTTAAATAAATGCTTGTTTTGTCATGTTTTTGTAGAGACTTTTTCTTAAATGCATTTATTCCATACTTTTTCATTGATATGTTTAATTGTGGAAGCGGGTGAATGACTCATTCTAATTCAGGAATAGAACCACAATTTTTTAAATGCATCGTACATCATAAGGCTAATCTTTCATTAATAATCGATTAGTTACGATAGCAGATAAGAATGTTTTTCTGACTTTTTGTGTATCAGTATGCATGGTGAATGAAAGACCAAAGGTTCATTCTTCAGAGCTATTGAAGATCAGAAATCCCTTCCTTATAATAAATTAAAATAAAATTCATAAATAAAAACGAACGTAATGCTAGTATCGCTGGACATCAAAACTATATGCAAAAAACAACAGCAGTAGAATACCGAAGGAACAAGGGAAGCGAAGACCACAAAAATCGAAGTCCAAAGACACGGCAAAAAACGGCAACAGAGAAAAACAGACAAAACAAGGACGCGAGACAGCTACAATGCACGGAAATAAAAAGACGACATTAAGAACTAAGGCACTCATAGTGTGAACTCCCATGAAAACTGGGAGTGACATCAAATGCTCCGGAAGGGTAAGCATGTCCTGCTCCGCTAGCGACACCCGTCACACTATCAGTGAGTCAATCAAGGTTGAGTCAAAACCGGTTATGTCAAATCCGTGAAGACGTGAAATCTAGCTGAAAATGTCCGTTTTCATTTGGGACACGTTATATCTGTCAATGATGTCATGGTGATGGCCATAGAATTTCCGATGGGATGAAAGCAACAAAAGCTGAAAAATCCCTTACTAAGCAACTTTTGAGACAGTGTTTTTGCTCTATTAAAAAAATCACTTTATAAACTACATGCTCGACAGTAACGAATCAACTGTGAAATGTACACCCCATAGGCTGGAGAGGTAGGTATACTGCTGCTAAGAAAGGGAAAATTCACAATTGGGAAGTAAAAATCATCACGTTTGTCATATAGGTTAGATTTCAAACGTCCATCTTCATCAATGTATATAAAAAGATCCAAGTACGAAGCTGAAGTAGGTGTATCATAGTCTCTTTTATTTCAAGCTCATTTGGATAGATCTGGTGTAAATATTCTTTGAATTTGGATTATTAAGAGAAAGTACATCGTCTATGTAGCGGAAGCTTAAATTAAAGGAATGGGCTAAATGTTTTTGTTTTTTCTGTGTTAGCCCTTGTAAAATCTTGACCTCATACGAGAAAAGAAAGAGATTAGCTAAACGTGGCGCGCAGTTAGTTCCCATGGGTATCCCGATTCTCTGTTGAAAAACGCGACCTCCAAATTCGACAAAAATATTATCTATTAAAAATTCCAATATCTTGACACGTCATTCTCCGTGTACTTGTTTGACTCAGTGTGGTTCTTTACAAAAAAATGTTATGTTTTTCCCTACTACTAAGTAAGTGTTGTTGCGTTCTCCTTTTTAAGTGCAGAAACATTGATGTATCAAATCCGAAATTACTGTTTTCAATTTATTGTGTGGCAGGGTAGTATAAAGAGTAGAAAAATCAAAAGTTTGTATGCTGTGGCAATGGGTTAGACTGCTAGAGGACAGCTGTTCAAGTAGATCTTTAGAATTTTTTAGAATCCATATCTGATTCACGCCGCTCGCGGAGTAGACTTTATCACAATAACTTTTGAGGCCATCTCTGACTGCGGTCAATAAAGTAGTAAGGAGCTTAGAAAGTGGCTTAGTGGTGCATCTGGAAGACCCCGCAATAAATCTCTGTTTGTATGGGTTCTTATGAAGTTTAGGTAACCAGTAGATGTAGAGGAGCTGATTGTAATAATCACCCGCTTTAATGCCAAAAGATGTCAAAACAGAGTTCTGATTTTCAATAATCTTCTTAACCACACAGTCAAAATAGTGTTTCTTACAAACGAACATATATTGTTAGAAGCTTTGTCTGCAGGGACAATGACGTTATTTTCTTGGAGGTTGTCCATCGTTTTTCTAACGAGGGGATCTTCAAATGTACTGGGATTTCTGGATTTCATTGATGTTTTCAAACGCCTAATATGATTCACAATTAACGACTTAAATGATCCAGTGGGACAGCGTCTCGACATCTTCTTTCTCTTTCTTTGCCCACTTCCTCGCATAGTCCTCAACTGCATCCATCAAAATTGTGTTGTACTTCCAGTTGATATGCTTGGGTTCACGGAATTCGGGACCTTTTGAAAAAAACCTCTCGTAGTTTAATATTGTCTATAATATCTAGTCCACCAATTATCACGTATCCAGCCGGACTGTAATTATGGGGAAGTGGAGTAAGCGCAATCAGGTGGTTTGGCTTTGAAGTCGTCAATTTTGGAATCACGCAATACCCGTTTGTAATTGAAAATGGAAGTTGCAATGGTTTTAGTGTAGGAATACGAAATAAGTGCAACGGATTGATCTTAGAAGTAAGGTGGAATGTTTGATGTGACTGTTTTGCTATATAGAATGTTTGCGACTTATTGCGTCAAAGCCTTTATTGGTGAATTGAATTTTGAGAAATGTCCGGTTATCAGGTTCGTTGGCTGATTCGCGGACTTGTTTGAATAGTCTTTGGTTTGCAAAGGAACAAAGGAGTGGAATTTACAAAAATCGAAGTCCAAAGACATGGCCGAAACGAAGACCATTTATTGAAATGTCGTGCAGACGCGGGGCAGTATAATGCTTGTGTCCATTGCTACGCGGTCTGCGTTGGCTTCCATTCAATATATTCATCACATTCTGGACTTTTTATGTTATCATTACAACCATATGATATTGCTGTACTTAACTTTTTAATCCAGTATTCCTCTTTTTGTAGACGATAAGGAGTACTTAGCGTAGGGTTATTTGTCTTATGGTATATTTTTTCAATAATCCTGACCTTCATGCTGACAATTGAATGGTCAAGTTGGTTGAAATGTGCGTAAACATGTCGGGTCTCATTGTCCTTGACTTCGTATCTATGTGCGCGCACACGCTTGTTTAACCTGTCTTTTGTTTCCCCTACATAAATCAATCCACAAAGAGAACACTTTAAGCCATAAATAAGATTTCTGGAGGAGCAATTCATATCGTCGTAAGTTCTAGTTGAATATGACTTGTTGGTAAGGTTGCTTGTAAGATTTGAGTCAGTAATAAGAATGTTGCATGTTTTGCAATTTTTTACGCGGCATGATGAAATTGTGGCATGCGATTGCTGATAAGGAAAATTTAAAATATCATTTAATATAACAGAGTAAATGAGAACTGAACCGTCAATCTAAAAGCGAACAATCCAAGGACAATGGCAACACCAGAAACAAAAAGAGGTGAAAAACAGAGACACAACATTGGTACGGCACAGAAAAGAAAAATGAAGACACACACACACAAAGATGAACAACACGGACCAAAACAGGGTTTGATGTTCGGGCAAAATCAAATGAGTTATTAGAAGAAAACGTGTGATCTGAGAATTGCTCCCGAGAAGTAGTCGATGTTGATAATGTACGACTCAGGACACCTAGTTGTCCCGATGAAGCCGTGTCCATAGCTTCATCGGTAAGAGACCTTTTTAACCCGGGAGACGTCCAAGCCGGTATTCGTTCCTTTTGATACTTTATTCTCATGGCTAAGGTAAACTGAAGCTACTGAGCGGATCATATCCTCGGGGACAAACCGTCCACCAGCAGAGATACTGGCCCAGTTTTATTCTCATGGCTAAAGTAAACTGAAGCTACTGAGCGGATGATATTCTCAGGGACGAACCGTCCACCCGCAGAGATACCGGCCCAGTTTATTCTCATGGCTAAAGTCAACGGATAATATCCTTGGGGAAGAACCGTCCACCAGCTGAGATACCGGCCCATGAATATTAGCAAAGATAATGTTTATAAGAAAAATAAACATTATCTATGCTAATAGATTAGCATAAATGATGTTTATAAGAAGAATATTAGCATAAATAATGTTTATAAGACGAAGAGTAACCTATCAGGAAATGAAATTTCAAATAGATAATGACATTTCGCCGTTTAAGACGAAGATTTAAAACATGTATCTTACTTAACATATCAGTGCAGAAAATGCCTTTTCATAGTTAGATTTTAGCTTATGGTTTAAACTTGATCTTTATTCAGTGTTTCCTTTAAGTTAATTTCATCATAATCTTTGAATCAGTTTTATAAATTGCAATATACAAATCACATGAACTAAGTACGAATAAGACTATATCTTTAGATATAACGAAAGAGTTATTTTTAAATTCTATTTCATTTTGTCCTTTTAAATTTATTTTTTATGCCAAGTTGTACAAATTACATGACTTTTTGCATAAATGAGAAACCAAAGTTTATACTCAGTTTATAAATTTGACCAAAACAGTTTAGTGCTTTGAATAGTTTATTTCATATCTCCTTTCAAAAGATTTATACGGCATATACAGGTTTTATGATTTTTAATAGTTTGTGGTTAGAACTCAATAATCAGAAATGAACAGAACAATTCTGTCATTGTAGAATTTTATATCAACATCCTTTCAAATGAGTTTCATATGTTGCGATATACCAATTTCAGACATTTTATCAAAAATAAGGTATTATGAGTAAAATTTTCAGTCTGTGCTTTAAACTCAATTTGTACATGACAAAAAGAATTCTGTTTTTGAAATTGTTATTTGCTGATATCCTTAAGAAGGCGTTTTATATGTGTCAATAAACAAGTTTTGTGAATTTGAGAATAAATTAATCACAATCTGTCAGTTTTACTTAATAATTCTTAAATTCATGAAAATTGAAACCACAGACTTAAAATTTTACCTTTAATACTTTTTATGCTAAAATTCTGGAAATCTCAGACTTCAAATCTTTCCTTTCTTAGACTACAGACTTGAAATATTACTGTTCATACCTTATTTATTCTACTATTCAAAAAATTTCTATTTCGCAAAATATACAACTGACCCAAAAGGGAATGATGAATACAATTTGAAAAAAACTGATTTTTTTATTACATTTAGCATAAAACGAAGACTTAAAGTTCTTCTTATAAACATTATTTATGCTAATATTCATGAGATTTGTACACCGCAACATATAAAAACATCTTCAAAACAATATGATGAAACAAAATTCTCCAACTCTTGCTTATTATACCTTATTTATGCTAAAAATTCATTGAATTTGTATGTTGCAACATGTGAAACTCTTTCAAAACAGAATAATAAAAGGAAATTAAAAAAAAATAATAAAATAAAATTACAACTTAAAATGTTAAAATGCGATGTCTGTTTCTCATGTTTCTTTGGCTAAAACTGAAATTTGCATTTTCAATTCAAACTCAAATCCGATTCCGATCGGAAACTGCAGTTTTGTACGAAAATCCCAGTTTCTATGAAATTTCGATCCAATACTGCAGTTTTCGTCCGAAATGCCAGATATTTCGCAAAAAATATTTTATGTTTTCTGATTGAGGATGTCGGGCGAAATAATTAATATTCTTTGCATAAAACCTGGTTTTGTGTGCGAAACACTAATTTCATGAGCATTACATGAAATTCATCGCAAAATCCAATTCAGAAATTTCCTTAGGAAAAACACAAGGAAACCAAATCAAAATCCAATAAATGATAAAGTTTCTACGGTCAAACACAATTCAACCCCTTTTTTGTCTCTTTTCTAAAGTGGGTTTGGCCAGAATACCCAAAATTAAAAAAAATAACAGAAAGCGCATGCTTCAAGAAAGATTATACTAAAATTTGATAATGATCCATTCACTAACAACATAGTTATGCTGCCAACACCCTGTTTAACCGATTTTTTAAACCTTTTTATCTGAAATGGATGGGCCCAAGAACCAAACTCAGAACCCCAATAGGATAAAAAAGGAAATTATGTAGCCAAAAAAAAAAATAAAATAAAATAAAAAAAATAATACTAAAAAAAATAAAGAAAATAAAAAAAAATATAAAGAAATAAAAATAAATGAATAAACATTTTTTGTTCATTCTATTACCAGATTACAAATGACTTCTACGACATTGTATCAATTAACGGTTAAAAGTCCAATGTAGAAATATAAAAAAGACAGCTAAACAAATGAACAAATCAAACAGATAAACAGTTTTGATTTGATCTGCTCTTATGAAACATAAGATGTCGAAATGCGCATATGCAATAAATGAATTAACAGTAACTTCGGAATTTTTTATCCAACATAATTTATCCTGTATATGCTGGTTTCGGTTTCGGATTCTATCTCTGTTTCGACGATGAATAGTAAAAATGTCTATTTGTGCCCATTGGTATACCGACTTGCTGTTGATATATAGCACCTCAAAATGTGACTAAAATATATTATCAATAAAAAAATCAAGCATACTGCACACCCGTTTTTCATCGTAGCATACTTTTACTTTTAAATTGGTTTAAAAAAATCTACAAATCAGACTTGTTGTAACAGGTCGAGACTTTCCAGTATAAGTTCAGACTAGTCGAGACAGGTCGAGACTCTTTCAGTACAGATTCAGACTGATCGAGACAGGTCGATACTTTTTTCAGTGTCGGTTAAGACCACCCGAGACAGGTTTAGTAAATTTCAGACTGAATCAGACTTTGGTCGAGACTACTTTTGTGATTTTTAGACAAGGTGAGACTGGTCAAGTACTTTTCAGTACTTTCAGTACAAAAAGTGCCCGTTTCAGACCTTTATTGTTTTGCATTATCTAGTGTAGAAATGTCGTTCCTCACTCGATGCAGTTGTGGATTCTATATGTCTCAACACACGGTGAAGATAAGAATTTCACTTGAAGAAATACATTAGGACTTTATTGACGTCATGGTAAGTTGCTTAGACGTGGCGGACGCCAACTATTGTAGAACCTTGTATTTTGTTTATAACTGCGAGAAAAGCAATCAAACACCGTTGAAAATGCAAGATTTTGAAATCTCAGACATCCCATGGTGTGAGATTGTCTTAATCTTCTGAGTAAAAAAATCAACTTCACAAAATATAAAGGTAAGAGAAATTTAAATCCCACCTTACAGTTCCAGTGTTGATTTACACCTATTGTCTAATTTCAATTAACCAATGCGTACTCCAAACAAATTAGTTTATGGATGGTAAATTTTCCCCATGGTATCAAAATTTTACCTTATCCGTTGTACACAGTAACTTCGGTTTTCAGTGATTTGTACAAAAATCATATATAAAGAGACTTTATGGGCCACAATAAGAATACATATTATTAGTATTATTTTATGGAATATTTATTCCATGACATTATAACCTTGGAAGTAATATCTAAGAATGTATGTCGGTTTTCCTTCACTAAATATATTATCTTGTATTTAAAGTAGTAACCACCTTGGATCGACTTCGCGCCCCTATATAAGATCATCCCTCCTAGTATCCGAATTTAGGGGTAATCTTATACAAACACATTAAGTCCTCGTGTTGTAATAACTACAGTTTTGCATCAAATTAATTGGGAATATTCAATTTTTGCTTTGTACGTCATAAAAAAAATCTCAACTTTTTTTCAAAAAGTATTTTCAAGCTATTTCTTGATGAATTTGATGAATTTTATTTTTAAAGATGCAAAATGAGATCTTTTATTTTGTTTATTATACCTCCGCTTTAGCGGGCAGTATATAGAGATCATAGTGTCCGTCTGTCAGTCCGCCCGTTCGTTCCTCCAGAGAGCATTGCCAAAAAGAAGTGGTCATTGAGAGATTCGACAAAAATATGAATAAATTTTGCAGAGCAGTTCCTGAGATATCAAATCCTCAATATTTCAGCCTAAACTGGCGACCATCTTTGAAATAGAAGCTTTCATAAAAAGAATAACAAAATATTTGTAATCCAATAATAGAACATGTTTAGTTCGTAAATAATTCAAAAACTATGTAGTACTATGTAGTAATCAAAGGATAATAAGTACGGCAGAGAAGAAAAAACTGGGAACACACATACAGATGAACTTCACAGACTCAATTAAAAAACCGTGAGAATTATCTTGGAACTGTTGATACTTCGGGACTAACAGTCCATCAGCAGAGTGATTGAGTTGGTGGTAATAAGCACTCTAAAATGACGCCACACTTTAATAGGGACAAGGCTTGTTCCTTCAATTTAAATTTTTTATATATTTTTAAAATCTCTATGTTTACATATTGTTAATTTATAAAATGTTGATGTTGTCTAAATAACATAATATCGAAGTTGCTGTTAATTTGAATTAGCAATAATTAGCTGAGGACATAGCTATGCAAGAGGGAGATACTCCTTAGTTTTTAACAAAATCTTGTTGAATTTAGATATTGCAAGTTTCCAGATAAAATCGGTTTTCGGGCCAGCACCTAGGTACTTGCTATTGGGTTAATGAATACCATAGGGGACTAACATTCCACCAGCAGAAGCATCGGCCCAGACCAATAAATAACAAAATACAGAAGTTGCTGTTAATTTGGATTAGCCAAAATTATATTACTAATTTGTTTTCGGGCTAGCACCTAGGTACTGGCTACAGGGTTGGTAAATACTTTCGGGGACTAATAGTCCACCAGTATAAGCATCAGTCCATTGGTAATCAATAACATCATACCGAAGTTCCAGTTAATTGGAATTCTGTATAAGCGCATTTCGACAACTTATGTCTCTTCAGTGCAGATGAAATTGAAATATTGGAAATCAATATACCGAAATACGTGTAAAGACTGATAGAGAACAAAGTAGCAACAAGATCTTAATAGAAAAGCCAGAATTAGCTTAGGATAGAGTTATGCAAAAGGGAAATACTCCATAGTTTTTGAACAAATTTTTGTTGAATTTAGATATTGCAAATTTCTAGATAAAAACGGTTTTCGGACTAGCACTTAGATACTGGCTACTGGGTTGGTAAATACTCTCGGGGACTAGCAGTCCACCAACAGAGGCATCGGGACAGTGGTAATAAATAATCTAATACCGAACTTGCTGTTAATTTTGATTCTGCATATGCGCATTTCGACAACTTATGTCTCTTCAGTACAGATAAAATCAAAANGACTTTCCAGTATAAGTTCAGACTAGTCGAGACAGGTCGAGACTCTTTCAGTACAGATTCAGACTGATCGAGACAGGTCGATACTTTTTTCAGTGTCGGTTAAGACCACCCGAGACAGGTTTAGAAAATTTCAGACTGAATCAGAATAACAAAATACCAAAGTTACTGTAAATATCACTTTATGTCTGCTCCTTTGCAGCGAAAGTTAAGTTAATCACTGACAACATTTTATACTTATAACATTGCAAAGTATTTAAGGAAGCACAACAGTCTTCTGAAGAAAATTGTCAGTCCCCAACTATGGAAGTCTACAAAAATGACAAATGAAGTATCAAACAAAATGAAAATGATTTAATTGACTCTTAATGCTCATTTCAAGAGTATTCCTTCAAAGTATCAATGTCTATATTTGGCAAAAATTTGAGTTTATGAGGTAATGATTTTAAAACGAAAATAAGGTTTTTTTTTTTACATGTAGATGAATTCTGTTTGCTCTGTCTGAACGAAACAACGGCAGTAGAATACCGAAGGAACAGAGGAGTGAAATTCACAAAAATCGAAGTCCAAAGACAGGGCAAAAACGAGAACACAGAAAACAATGACGCTAGAAACAAAAACAACGACGCAAGACAGACATAAAGCACAGAAACAGAAATCACAACATTCAGAACAAAGGCACTCACGGTGTGAACTCCAGTGAAACTGAGAGTGACATCAGGTGCTCCGGAAGGGTAAGCATGTCCTGCTCTGTTAACAGCACCCGTCACATTAAAATATTAAAATGCAACAAAACCGTGTTTAAGAGTTTTGATATATGATCTGGTTTAAACCAGACATTGTATCAACAATCTAATACGGGGTTTTGTTGTATTTTTATAAATCTTTCAGATCCAGATAGAGTTAACCAAATTCAGTTACCTGTTTAGATGTAAACACCATGTTCATTTTTATGGAAATTTAGATATTTTAGATTTTATCTGCACTGAAGAGACATAAGTTGTCAAAATGCGCATATACAAAATTTGAATTCACAGTAACTTCGGTATTTAGTCATTTATACTTAAAATGGATGATGTTGAAAGGAAATTGAAGAGACAAATTGGACATTTTCCTTTGATTTGATGCCTAATTTGTTATTGCATCTTTTCTAAAAGCAAAGTTATAGGCAATTCTAATATGACGGCCTTCAGCCGCATTGTAACCAAACACGTGGTAAAAATAATATTTACTTATGAGTAACGTCATAAACAAATGACGGTACTTTCGAAAACGTCATAATTATTTTTACATCAGTTCTTGCAACGTCACAGACCAATAATCGACGTAAATTGGCGTTTCATCCATATGTACTAGGAGTGATTCACCTAACTGAAACCTTAAGATCGAAATAATTAACCATATTATTTTTACCATGTGCTTGCACTTTATGGCGAATATTTTTAATATTTTACCGCTCGGGGTTAAATATTAAAAATTTTCGCCATAAAGTGCAAGCCCGTGGTAAAAATAATATAAATAGACATCTATGTGGCTACTGTTGATTATTTCTTTAATTTAGTAAGGGATGACAATTTCTTCAGAAGACTGTTTTTTAAAATGACACTCACTTCACAAACAGATAGTTTTAAAAATTATGACTTCATTTTTTTACGTTAGACAATAATATCATACATGAATGATTAGTAAGAGGAATGTGATATTATATTATGGCTGTTGTCATAATCCTATTTATATTTTTATTGTTGTTTCTATTTTTTATTGAAGATATGCACTTCACGTACATTCGTTATTTATATTCCAACTGGTGACACACCCATACGTTTTTCATGGACTATTTTTATTCTGAATCTTATGCTGCATCTAGATATTTGTGAAGCAAACAACTGTCGCTTCTTTATTACGAAAAAAATATTTTTAAAGTGTCTATATCCAACTGTCGAATCCAAAAATTGCTGCCACTTTCAAAGGCTGAATGCAAATACAAGATTTGGAGGTATTAATAAATAAACCGTTATGCACAATATAAAAAAAATCGTAATTGAATTTTATTACCTGTAGTATTTTCAATGTACATGTTCTAATAGAAAATGGGTTTAATAACAAAATTACCGAATAGAGTTGAGAGTCTAAGTGCAAGGGATCAAGTGGAAACCACCGAAAAAAATGTCGACTGCAATGGTCCTGACTTGGTACAGACATTTCAAAAGAAATGATGGGTTAAACCGTTTTTATGGCTAGCCACACCTTTCATTGCAGTAGTGTCTGGTAACAATTCAAGAGCAAATGCATTTTTGTATTGTTTGGGAGATTTCTTTCAGGTTTTATTTTAAATGAAAAATTGATTTTTCACAGAAATTCTGTAAAGATTCACTATTCTACTGTGTTAAATTTTCATTGCGTAGAAATGCCACAAAAGGAGGAAATACAAATTTGAATATCAGTTGATATGGTTATTGACCATCTGTATGCAAATTGTGGTCCAAATTTAAAGATGGGGGAATTTTCTTTGGCAAGACATACCTCAAATTGATAATTTATCAGAGATCTATGCAATATTATTATTATTATTATTATAATAATAAATACTGTTGAAACCTAACCCTAAACAATATGTATTGTTATAACTCAAAATAAAAGGAATTGAGTGATATATAGTACATCCCCTGTAATGGTTTTTCATGTGTATTGTGCTCCAATGGCACAGTTGTTTCTTTCATATTCAAGCCGCCCTACGGATGCCTTAATCTTTAATGTCTGTTTTAAGTTTAATTGTGCTCAAGGTCATTATCTAAAAAATCTTGATATCATATAACAATTTATAATAAAACATAGATTGCGTAAAATGCAAATATTCATAATTTCATTCTCGAGACTATAATATTCTTTTCAAATGTTAATGATAAGAATGATCTCGTTACAAATATGGTTTTATGCATACTTATATAGTACATATAAACCTAATACAAATCACTTAACATGTAGTGTCACGTTTTCATTTGCTTGATTCGTGTTTTCTGTAATCACGCCACTGTTTGATCCCGATTGATAGGTTTGTTTATCTATAAGGTATACATTCTTTTCCTGAATTTGATATTTCGGTTGTGGCGCTTAACTGACATATATTTGCAATTTTTAACTATGACGTATTGAATTTTGGAGACTATTCGTATCCTCGTGCAAAACTCCGTAAATGGTTATTTTGCTCGCTCTCAATTTTTTGCTCAGCCAATCCTAAAAGCCATGTGAGTTTTTGTCATCACTTGGTGTCAATCGATGTCCGTCGTTCGTCGTAAATTGTTATTCAAAAATCTTGAACTACTTAGTTTATTTTAACCAAACTTATACTGAATCAGAACCAAACAAGTTATAACTGTGTTCGCAAGCGAAACACAAAAGTCTCCCAAACGAACTCCCATTTCAGATTTCAAGGCATTACGAGGCTCCTTGAAGAAAAAAATTTGGCAGGAGTTCCCCTTATAAATTAGTTTATACATACATATTACTGAAATCAAATTATAACATGCAGAAGAAAGCACGTTTTTCTTAAAATTAAAGGTTTCTTGCTTAGTTACCCTGGCAACCAAATGCACTATTAACTTTTGCATCCAATTTCATATCTTGTTTCAAAAAAAAAATTGGGCAGGGGTTCCCCATATTACCCAAGTAATACATAAAGCTTTAATAAAAATAAAACAATTAACAATTATCAACAGTAAAAAATATTTTCCCAAAATTCTAAGTTTTTTCGTATAGGTTCCATGGCAACCATNAGTCATTCTGAACCCGCTCCAAAAAAAAAAAAAAAAAAAAAAAAAAAAAAAATTGGGCAGGGGTTCCCCTCTATTATCTAAGTAATACATATTACTGTAATCAAATTATTACGCGAAGAAGAAAGCACGTTTTTCTTAAAATAATAGGTTTCTTGCTTAGTTACCATGGCAACCAAATACACTGTTAACATTTACATCCAATTTCATACATTGTTTAAAAAAAAATGGGCAGGGGTTCCCCTTATTACCCAAGCAATACATATAGCTGTAATAAAAATGCAACAATTAACAATTAAATGTTGAACGATTTTCATCATATTCGTCACTGTTTCACAAAAACTATAAACACTAGCTCAATGTAACTTCATGGGAAAGATAAGGGTCATGTAAGAAAGGGTTCCACAGCATTAGAAATTTCAAAATAACTACAGTTGCCATGGAAGCCATACCAAAAAAAAAAATGGAAATTAGAAAAAGTGGAGAATACGATGAAAATCATTCAAAATTTAATTTTCCAATAGGACGACCCCATTTCTTTTTGATACCCGGAAGAGTACCCTTAATGGATTCCCTTTGTTTTTTTTTGATTGCACATCTAGATACATAGGGCTAATATGCTTCCAAGTTTGAAACCTCTAGGTTCAATGGTCTCTGAGATCTGCTTCGGACAAGCTCATTAGCACGAGAATAAAGAAAGATGGAAGAATAACAAGTGATAACTGTGTTCGCAAGCGAAACACAACAGTCTCCAAAACGAACTCCAATATCGGATTTCAAGCTATTATGAGACTCCCTCTGGAAAAAAATTTGGGCAGGGGTTCCCCTTATAAGTTAGTTTATATTTCATGCTGAAATCAAATTATTACATGCAGAAGAAAATATGTTTTTCTCACAATTGTAGGTCTCTGGTTTGGTTTCCATGGCAACTCAATACACACTTATCTTTTACATCCAATTTCTTACCTTCTTTCAAAATAAAATTTGGGCAGAGGTTCTCCTTAAATAACTAAGTAATACATATAGCTGTAATAAAAACACAACAATTAACAATTGTAAACAGTGATTACAATTTTCTCAAAATTTAACATTTTTAGTATAGTTTCCATGGCAACCATAGTTATTTTGAATTTCCCCATCCATTGCAATCAATCAAAAACCCCCTTCCATAAAAAAGTGGGCAGGGGTTCCCCTTATATCCTATGTTATACATAATTCTCAAAATTTCATTTTTTAGCAGAAACCCCAATTTTTAAAAACATTAAGTTCTGGTTTTGTTTCCATGGCAACGGTTGCCATGACCTAAATGCTTTTTTTGTCATCACACCAAATTTAAGACCCCTTATTACATATGAAATAACTTCAGTATTTAGTCATTTGCTACCACTGGGTCGATGCGAATGCTGGTGGACTGTTAGTCCCCGAGGGTATTCACCAGCCCAGTAGTCAGTACTTCGGTGCTGACCCGAAAGCCGATTCTATTTGGAACCTTACAATATCTAAATTTTGTGGAAATTTTGTGGAAAACTAAGAACTATCTCCCTCATGCAAAGCTCTGTCCTTAGCTGATTTTGGCTTTATATTTAGATCATATTGGTTTTTGTTCTCTATCAGTTTTAATCATCTTTGAGTTTATGGTCTTCCAAACGTTTAGATTTTATCTGCACTGAAGAGACATAAGTTGTCGAAATGCGCATATGCAGAATTTAAATTCACAGTAACTTCGGTATTTAGTCATTTGTTACCACTGGGTCGATGCCACTGCTGGTGGACTGTTAGTCCCCGAGGGTATTCACCAGCCCAGTAGTCAGTACTTCGGTGCTGACCCGAAAGCCGATTCTATTTGGCACCTTACAATATCTGAATTTCGTGTAAATTTTGTGGAAAACTAAGGAGTATCTCCCTCATGCAAAGCTCTGTCCTTAGCTGATTTTGGCTTTATATTTAGATCATATTGGTTTTTTGTTCTCTATCAGTTTTAAACATCTTTGAGTTTATGGTCTTCCAAACGTTTAGATTTTATCTGCACTGAAGAGACATAAGTTGTCGAAATGCGCATATGCAGAATTTAAATTCACAGTAACTTCGGTATTTAGTCATTTGTTACCACTGGGTCGATGCCACTGCTGGTGGACTGTTAGTCCCCGAGGGTATTCACCAACCCTATAGTCAGTACTTCGGTGCTGACCCGAAAGCCGATTCTATTTGGAACCTTACAATATCTAAATTTTGTGGAAATTTTGTGGAAAACTAAGGTGTATCTCCCTCATGCAAAGCCCTGTCCTTAGCTGATTTTGGCTTTATATTTAGATCATATTGGTTTTTTGTTCTCTATCAGTTTTAAACATCTTTGAGTTTATGGTCTTCCAAACGTTTAGATTTTATCTGCACTGAAGAGACATAAGTTGTCGAAATGCGCATATGCAGAATTTAAATTCACAGTAACTTCGGTATTTAGTCATATATATATCTCAAAATTTTTTATCAGAAAACCTGATTTTCCAAAAAAAAGTTTCTGTTGTTGTTTCCATGGCAACCAAATACTCTTTTGACCATTACAACCAATTTCAGACCGCCTTTCAAAGAACATTTGGACAGGGGTCCCCTTACAAGCTATGTAATACATATTTATCAAAATGCCTTCTCTTTTGCCAGAAAACCAGATACCCCCAGATCAGATTCTGGTTTTGTTTTCATGGCAACCAAATGCTCTATTGTCCATTACACCCAATTTCAGAACCTCCTTTTTGATCAGAAACCAGATTTTTCCAAAAAATTAAGATTCTGGTTTTGTTTCCATGGCAACAAAATGCTCTTTTGTTCATTACATTCAATTTCAGACCACCTTCCAAAGAAAATTTGGGTAGGGTTCCCCTTATAAGCTATGTAATACATATTTATCAAAATGCCTTCTCTTTTGTCAGAAAACCAGATTCCCCCCCCCCCCAAANCAACCAAATGCTCTATTGTCCATTACACCCAATTTCAGACCTCATTCCGAAATATTTTTGGCAGGGGTTCCCCTAATAACATATGTAATACATATGTCTCAAAATTCCTTAAAAAAACCCAATTTTTCACCAAAAAGGTTTCTGGTTTTGTTTCCATGGCAACCAAGTGCTCTTTTGCCCATTACAACCTATTTCAAATCTTTAAAAAAAAAAAAAAAATTGGCCAGGGGTTCCCCTAATAAGCTATGTCATACATGTTTCTCAAAATTCCTTCTTTTTTTTTATCAGAACCCAGATTTTTCCAAAAAAAATAAGATTATGGTTTTGTTTCCATGGCAACAAAATGCTCTTTTGTCCATCACATTCAATTTCTGACCTCCTTCCAAAAAAGAATTGACAATGGTTCCCCTTATAACATATATAACATGTATTGCTGTAATCAAAATATAATCATTAGCATAAACTACTTTTTCTCAAAATTTCCAATTTGTTGGTTTTGTTTCCATGTCAACTGAAGTTATTTTGAAATTTCCAATGCTGTAGGACCCTTTCTTACATTAAATTAAAACACCTTTCCTATGAATTTTCATGGGGTAGAATTAAAAGTTTTTTAGATACAGTGAGAAATATGTTGAAAAATATTCAAAATTTCTGTTTCCCATAGGGTTAACATTGGCGACTCCACCCCCTTTTGAACCCATATTTGTATCCTTAATGAACCCGTTTTGGAAAAAATGTTTGTGTCTTGCACAACTAGATATATGGGGCTAACTTCCAACAAAGTTTAAAAGTTCTAGGTCTGATGGTCTCTGATATCCACTTCGGACAACTTCATCCGGACGAGAAGAAAGAAAGAAAGAATAAGAAACACAACAAAAACAATAAGTCTTCCAATTTCGTTTGGAAGACTTAATAATGAAAAACGCAACAAAAACAGGCTTAATTATCTTGTTTCAAAATTAAATCCGAGGAGTTGGAGGACAAACAACTTAATCGCTATTTCTAAAACTACACCATATTGAGAAAAAACCTCTGCAGATATCAAAAAGCTAACGTGGTTAAAATGTTCAACATGACAAAATCTGAAGTTTTGAAGTAAATCTGTTTCCCGTTTTTGAATAATTTCTATTTTTTGTAGTAAAATTTCCAAAACTGGTACATTTTTAATTAGAAAACAGAACAGATTGAGTTAAGTTTCAAAAAATGTCCAGCAAACAAAGATCAACTCAGCTGACAATTTGGAAGAATTCTTAAACCCGTTAAAGGAATTTTTTCGCTTTATTGGTCGAATTTTTATGATAATAATGTCTCGAGTTTTTTTGCCCCGGAAAGCGAGGTATATGCGTACAAAAGGACGGACTACGGAGCGTTGTAAAATCAAGATATCTATTAGAACCCTAAATAAAGGATTATAATATTTGGCACATAAGGTGCTGCATCGAACCCTATCCGGCAGACAAAATATAACTGTCTGTGTAGGATTTTGACCTTTACCTTAACTCTATGGTTTAGCGAACATGGTTATGTTTTTCTGATCACACCCGTTTTTTCTTTTTATAAATGAGTGTAATAACAACAAGATTATCTATCAAAATTGTCAAGAGCCGAATTCCAAAGGGCAAAAGATAAGATGTTAACCTACCAGCAAATTGTCAATCGCAATGGCCCGAACTTTTTACATCCAAAACAAATAATGAGTTTAACCGGTTTTATGGCGCACCAAACCACCGCTGCCATTGCGGTAGTGTCCGGTAGTGTAAACAGCAATTGACAGAGAAAAGAAATGTTTATCACTGAACTAAATTAAAAATGAATCTTGAATCACAGTTCTTTTAAGATTTGTTTTAATGATCATATGCGGCGGAATTTTTGGAACCTTGATTAATAAGGCAGTCACTAGATAATTCTGCCTAATGAAAAAGTTTGCATAATTGGTACTAGCTCTCGCGTGACGAATCAACTGTTATATATACACTCCATAAGCAGGAGAAGTTGGAACATTACTGTCCATGTTAGAAAGAGTGATAATTTTGATATTAAAGTTGTTCCGCCTTTTGTCATAAATTAAAGTACTGAAATGACAATTTTGGCCGAATTAAGATGCAAGTCCAAAAAGACGTAGATCTAGCGGGTTCTGTTGTTTCCTTTATCTCTAATTCTAGAGGATATATTGATGGTATCCATTTAGATGCGTTATTAATGTAAAGAATATCATCAATTGTCTATACGTGAGAATAAAGGATCTAGCATCTTTAATTTTACGAAACTTTATGTGCTTGTACGAGTCCCTTTTAGTCTTTTAGGAGTATGAAAACAAGTCTGCGATTAGAGGAGCACGATTCATGCCCATTGGTATACCAACTTCTGTTGATAAACAACACCTAAAAATGTGGCAAATATATTATGAAAAAGAAAATCAAGCATACTGCACAACTGTTTTTTCATCGTACCATACTTTTCCTTCTAAACTTGTTTTTAAAAAAATGTTGATTTATGTCGTAATACAAATTTTTTTTAAATTCATCAATGGCCTTTTGAATGACATCGTTGATTCGTGTTTTAGTTTATCGCGAGGAAGCGTATGGAGTTAGAAATAATCAAAAGTTTTGACAGAACGTTTTTGAGAAAATTTACGTCAAACAAATCTTTCAGTTAAGTATTTAACCCACCATTTTATTCATAAAATGCCCGTTCCAAGTCGGGATTATGACGGCCTGTCAAAAATGTTCTGTGTTGGGTTGTGCATATGGCAAAATCTTACCGTTTTGCTCATTTGCATATATCGCCATTTTTAGACAAAATGGCGTCAAAATATCAAATACATTGTGAAAAGAAATGAAACATTTTCATGAAGGGCCCGGACATTTTATAAAAATGTCAGTTTTACATGAATAAAATGTACAGTTAACGTTTCCCTCCTTCACCACACATTCAGATNATATTTGAAGCGAATTGCGTAGTATTGTCTTTGTCAAGATATTGCAAGATGTCGATTTTCTGTGATTTGAAATTGAAATTGTCAAGTAATCTCGAGATGTAAACAACTTGTAATGAAAGAATATGCAAGTGTTTATCAATAATAATTCAGTGATATACCTACTTACATCAACAGAAATGAAATAAAGGTTCCCATGAATGTTAAAAAATGCATGTTTTTGATGAGGACCTTATGAACTGTCCCAATTTTGTCAACATTTACACAGATTTCACATTTATTTCATGAAATTCGCGCTGGAAACTTTATTTATGCAGGTAAAATTAGAATCGAATACGGTGAAAAAGATAATATTATCCGTATTCAGGCACTTCTCTATGGTCACGTGGTATAAATGCCTATGAATATTCATAAATTTGCATAAAAAAGTAACCCTCATTTTGCCATATGGTTTTCTTGATTCAGTCGTGTGTTATACGGATTTTCCTTACGGGTCGTTCCCTGTAATTGATTCGGACTTTTGTTGTCACTTTTATTTATGCACAAGTGATAACTGTGAGAAGGGCAATGGTATTCTGTATATTGGTTCGATTTGAGAAGTGCATGACTCCCTGCATATGTCTTTCTCAAACTTGACATCAATTTCATGGTCTAGTAAACGCATCAAGTAAGAGCAATTTGCCAGTTTAATTTAGGTTTCTTGACGATCCCATATCTATCACCAGAAAAAACATGGAAGAAGTATTTATTGTTCGACATCTACCAATGAATTCATCTCCAGCCTTGAACTTACTCATGTTACTATGAGGTATGAGAGAAGAGCTCAAAATTGATTTGAGCATGAATTGTAAAAAATATTCAGCATGTTATGGAGTGTATTGTATTTTCCCTGTCGAAATTGTCAGGCAAAGTTTCTGCATATGCGCATTTCGACAGCTCTTGTCTCTCAAGTGCAGATAAAATCAAAATTTGGAAGCCCATAAACCGAAATACGTTTAAACACTGGTAGAGAACAAGTACCAAAAAATCTTAATAGAAAAGCCAAAATCGGCTAAGGACAGGGAGATACTACTTAGTTTAAACATAATTTTCTAAAATTTAGATATTGCAAGCTTCCAAATTATTAACTTCCAAAGTAGTTTCTAAATTATGTATATGTTGTGTACAAGTTGACAATTTGTCACAAATTGTAATTTGTACAAAAATATTGTACAAATTATAATTTGTATTGTCAGTTTGTACAAAATGCAATTTGTACAAAATAAGCTCCTACAAATTATAACTTGTACAAAATTAGCCCAAAAATGACTTACAACTTGTACAAGACTATAGTCATTTGCTGTACTTTTTTCAAATGATGAAATTAATGAAAACCTGTCTTACTTTATTATGATAGAGCACTTATTAACAAAATGTTGTATAATTAATTTTTGTCGGGAACAATATTATTAGAGCAATGCAAAAATGTTTTCAACTTGATGGCTTAAAACAAATTCCCGAAGGTTCTGTGTAATGCAACTACACCAATGCATTCAAAGATCATGTGACAATCATAACTCCTCTTGTATTGCTTTTTATTTTTTTTTGTGAAGCTATGCTAATATGTGCTCCAACAAATCATACAGAAATGCTCAAAATATCTGTATTTTCAGTTTGTACATAAATAACAAAATACCGAAGTTACTGTGAATTTACATTCTACATATGCGCATTTCGAAAATTTAGGTATCTTCAGTGCAGATGAAATCAAAACATTTTGAAATCCATGAACCGAAACATATGTAAAAGCTGAAAGAGAACAAATTACCGAAAGGATCTAAATAAGAAAGCCAAAATCAGCTAAGTACAGAGCTATGCAATAGGGAGATACTAGTACTCCTTAGGTTTTAACAAATTTTTCTTGAATTTAGATATTGCAAGTTTTCGAATAAAATTGGTTTTCGGGCTAGCACCGAAGTACTTGCTACTGGATTGGTGAATACCCTGGGGGACTAACAGTCCACCAGCAGTGGCATCGGCCCAGTGGTAACAAATAACAAAATACTGAAGTTACTGTGAATTTATATTCTGCATATGCGCATTTCGACCACTTATGTCTCTTCCATACTTGCCAACGTGTCAAGCCATCACGCGCCTTTTCAAAAATTTTTATTACCGTATATGAGGAGGGAAAGACTTTTTCTGTCAATGCGTTTTGGGCATTTTCTGCGGGGTGTTTAATGTTTTTGGTGAAATAAATCAGTTGTTAACTGTTTTGGACCATTTAGTGTTTTCTGTTAGATTAAATGTCTACTTCGTCTTAACAGTTGTAAGCGCTGTTTGCTGTTCATCTTAAAAATTGTGTTATTTGTGTTGTGGCGGGTCATTTGCGGGTGACGTTCTCATTGGCGGGTGAAAAAGATGACCCGCGGCGGGTGATTATCCCTGGCGGGTGATGGGTTAATTTATCGGGTCACACCCGCCTAAAGCGGGTCAGTTGGCAAGTATGCTCTTCAGTGCAGATCAAATCAAAACATTTGAGATCAAAATTTAATAGCACAAAAGCAGCTACTGTTAATGTGGAATGTATGCTACTGTTTAAAATCAATGATAAAGGTTTTCTATTGGATACCACAAAACACATTTAAATAAAAAATCAAATACATGCAACTGTATCAAATGGCAACACATTTTTGTTTCATTAAATCGGTGACTGTACAAACAATGGTGCTTCGATCGCTCCAAATAAAATGGCTCACACCCCATACATGATCAAGAAAAACAAGTGTGGATCGTATTGCTAGGCAATACAGAAGTCCCCTACCGATGGAATAAATCTTTGTTATACCAGCAAAACTAGTAAAAGAAAAGTTTTTTAAGTCCCATAACTCTGTCAAAAATTAATGGACTGGAATCAAACTCAAACTTGATCTGTAACTCATAGTTGAAAACTCACATAGCAAATGTTAGCTTAATATCTGGAACGGTTTAGAAAAGAAGTCCGAAAAAACCTAGATTTTACCAAAGGTTTCTAAGCCCAAGGCCCATAAATCTGTGTCAAAAATCAATGAACCGGAACCAAACTCCAACTTGATCTGTAACTCATAATGGTAGACTCGCATAGCAAATATTAGCTTAATATCTGAAACAGTTTAGAAAAAAAAGTCCGGAAAAACTAGACTTTACCACAAGTTTCTAAGTCCAAGGCCCATAACTCAGTCAAAAATCAATGGACCGGAACCAAACTCAAACTTGATCTGTAACTTATTGTGGTAGCCTCACATGGCAAATATTAGCTTTATATCTGGAACGGTTTAGAAAAAAAGTCCGGAAAACATATATTTTACCAAAAATTTTCAAGTCCAAGGCCCATAACTCTGTCAAAAATCAATGGACCGGAACCAAACTCAAACTTGATCTGTAACTCATAGTAATGGACTCACATAGCAAATATTATCTTAATGTCTGGAACGGTTTAGAAAAAAGTCCGGAAAACCTAGATTTTACTAAAATTTTCTAATTCCAAGACCAATAACTCTGTCAAAAATCAATAGACCGGAACCAAACTCAAACTTGATCTGTAGCTTATGATGGTAGACTTGCATACCAAATATAAACTAGATATATCTTATAGTATGGGCAAAAAGTCCGGAAAACTGAGTGTGACGGAGTGCAAACATAAAGTCCCCTTCGGCGTAGCCGGTAGAGGACTAAAAATTAGCTCCAGATGATAATTCCAACATGATAGTTTGAACTGCCCTTTAACTCCAACTGCTTTCATCAATCCCTTCCAAGGATACTGGAGCTGTAGAGTTTGACTTAACAAATTTTATTATGTTCCTGAGTGAAATTATTCTTGTCCTTGTTCATGACTTGCACTGATAGAAATATTTATAACTAGAAAGTAATTATACAAAAATTATTTAAGGAAATGTGATGTTCACTATTATATTAAAATAAAACATAATTTTCGTTTATTTCATTTGAAACAAAGCTAAGCAAAGGAAGTTAGTCTTGTACAAGTTATAAGTCATTTTTGGGCTAATTTTGTGCAAATTATTATTTGTATAAGCTAATTTGGAACAAATTGTAATTTTGTACAAACTAAAAATACTAATTACAATTTGTACAAAATTACAACTTGTACACAATATATATAATAAATGAAGGGATATGGAGTAAGTGCACACGAGACAAAGTCTCTACAAATACATGGTAAAATCAAGCAACAAACCAACGCTCTCATTGTTGTTTATAACTATATGAAAATAATTACTTTGTGTGACGGCATTCTTGTCGAAAGACATTGAATTCTCTGTGCTGCATACGATACTGCATCGCAGTTGATCTTCACGGAGGTCTAATACATCAACTCTATATTAAAACTGCGCGGACTCAAGTATCAAAGCCATATTTATATACAGCCGAGGTGGACGAGTGGTCTAGAGCGATGGACGAAGTACAGGCGGCTTTGCCATAGATGACACAACATCGATGGTCCGACTCCAACAGAGGAAACTTCCTATACTTTGCAAATTTAACAATGTTGGGCTGACCTTCAGACGAAAATATACATGGCAAACGAATACCGGAGCAAAAATAAGGAAAAGGGAAATTCCAAAATCAAAAATCCTAAATTATGGCAATTCATATATAACACGAATTGAGAAGGCACGACGAAGACAAAACAAATAAACATAAATGAACAAGAACGTCACTAACACTAAAGCACTAGCAGTAGTCTCTGTTGTCTACTAAAATGAGGTCTGTACGTTAGTCACGTTATCTAGAATTCACAATGATAATTTCAGTTCAAAAACGTTTCCTGCTAAAGCATGACATCTGAGGATTATGACGTTCCAGTTTTTGTTTGAAACGTCATTCATTATCGTACAAAATGCAACTTCCGGGTACATTTTTGTCCCAAAAGTTTCAATATTTTAACGAGACTTACAGATCATAAAATCTCTGTATAGAAATTGTTTTGGACTTTCGATCCATCTTTTTTATTTCTTTATTTGCTTATGGTTTATGTACTGCCAAACGACGTAAAAGGAATATCTAACATCTCTTTTGCAACCGAATCATGTTTACTTTTGACATTTTTTGTCGACATTATTATGATATTATTTACAACAATTTTCTGCAAATCGATTTAAGTAGCAACGTTGATTGTTTGTATTGTCAAACATGTTAACTTTTATTTGTCGATCATGTGTGGTGACTTTACAACCTTTGAACATTACGAACAGACTTTGCTAGGTATAACAATCCTCTTAAAGAATAAGAAAGGTAATAGTTGATCAGATATTTAAATGTTTCTTTTCAAATATAATCGCATTTCAATGTAAAAAATATAATGAGCCCTGCTATGTAACAGTTGTTTGAATCCGTATTGCTTTACTCCATCATTTTACTTATACGGAAGATAATGAAAAAACACCTATGGATTTTCAGAATAGATGTATTTAATTGCACATATCACGTCTGTGTGCTACGTAGTAGTAGTTTTTAAATCAAGTCAGTCAGACCTTTGTGAAATGCAGATTAAGTTCACAATGGATGCAAAATGTCATAAAAATTTACACTTCCTGACTAGATGACTTTATCTGGATAACTTTCGAACATTCGGCAATTCAATGAGATCATCGAAAAGTTTTGATAAGTTTAACACTGTGTCGATATTCTGGACTTACTTCACTTTTACCTTTTAGCATTATCGTGATATTTAAATTAAGATGGGTGCACTTTTTCTGACCATGTCCATTATTCCGCGCACTTTCGAATAAAAGTTCAGGGTTATTGTTGTTGCCTCCCTCCGTCTGTCTTCACATTTCTTGTGAATTAAACTCCTAATAATCGCAACAGTTTTGAATGAAAGTTCGGGGTATTATCGTTGACCTATGCCGTCCGTCACACATTCTTGCGACGCAAACTTCTCATGGCATTTTTTTTATTTATTGTATTAATTTTGTTTAAGAATTGTTGGAAATATGCTGCAGATGCGTAAAAAGCTTTCGGATTTTCGATATTGGTCTTGTTGCAAACAAGAGGCTCAAAGATATGGATTTTGACACAAAATGGAATGGGACGTGAACTCATCCTACATTTTTGGCATAAGGGATTTAAATTGTTGTAGAATTGTTACATTTGGTCTTAAGATGCGCAATAAGCTTCCAGATTTTTTATATTTACAAACGTTCTATAATATTAAATGAGCTTTTACGACTTTGTAACAAGAGGCCCAAGAAGTCGATTTGACAAGGACCCAAAAATGTGGATTGTTACACATATGGGATGCTAACTATTCCTAGATTTTTTAATTAAGGGATCTGCTTTTTTTTTGTCGAAGAATGTTCCGTAAAGTCTGTAGATGCGCAAAAAGCTTTCATAAAGTAAGTGAGAACCGAACCGTCCGTCAATTTTGATTCTGGTTCCACATTTGACCTATTATTAGAAGTCCCAATGACTGATATTTATGGACGTTTTCGCATATTATCTTAAATTTTGGCAAGTATTTGGAAAAATAAAGTTCTGAAAACTTAAAATTCTAAAATGTTATTACGTCCTAGAAGTCTCAAAGACCACTTATTTTTGGAAGTCTACCATACATTCATACTTATTTCAGTTATGGTGTACTTGTTCGTGAGAGAATTTCTCATACGGATAAACTATCATACTTTCAAGTTTTGGCATTTATTTTTTTTTTGTAATTTCGAAATGTAATTCTTACCACCTATTTATAGTGCCCACATCTCACTATTTAGAATGCCAAGTTTTCTTACAATTGACTTAATGAGTGCCATGTGTTTGTCTATATGTTGTTATCGTCCACTAGCTTAAGACACTAGTGCTTTTGTCGGGCAACGGATGACAGTGATTGTAAGAGCGCTTTGCCAGTTTAATATATGTTTGTTGACAACCCCGCATCCATGACCAGAAAAGACATGGATGTAGCGTTGTTCGACAATTAGCAAAGAATACCGCTCAAACCGGTGCTAGGGGCCGTCTTGAACTTACTATGAGGTATGAGCATAGCTCATTGTTGAAGGCCTCATGGTAACTTCAAGATGAAGAACAACAATAAAAACGTTGTTCCGGCTTTGCTGGTTTTTACCATGTATTTGTAGAGACTTTGTCTCATGTGCATTTAGTCCATATCCTTTCATTCACCATTAAAAAATTTGTTTTGAATAATTTCTATCATTTTCATCAATTGAATTTCAAAAATATTTGATTCCAATTTTAGTAAGTTTCCCGAAAGTCAAAAAGACCACTTATTTTTTGGAATTCTATATATAAACCATACTTTTAGCATAATTTCATGGCGTTTTAAGCTTTATGACGTGACGTTTGTTTAACTGTAACGTGTTGAAAAGGACTTTGGTAAATTCTGATACCGGAGATCGGATATGGTATATTATTTTGATC
>MJUU01030631.1:32097-54067 GCA_002080025.1 Modiolus philippinarum
AATAGAGAAAAATGAAAGGATATGGAGTGAATGTACATGTGACAAAAACGCACACGATACATAGAAAACTCCAGTTTATCAAGGACAGGGCTTTTATTCCTGTCTACATCTTGATGTCGCCTGAGGGTCTTCGACCTGAGGTGAACAATATTCACCCTTCAAGCGAGATCACTTAAAGACCACTTATCTTATTTGGAATTCTACCTATCAACCATACTTCTAACATTTGTTTTGATAAAGTGTATCATTTTCAAACAATTTAAAAGGAAAAGTATGCTACGATGAAAAACAGGTGTGCAGTGTGCTTGATTTATTAATTGATAATATATTTGTCGTATTTGGAGGTGCTATATATTAACAGCAATCTGGCATACAAATGGACACTAATTGTGACCTCTACTCGAAGACTTATTTTTATATTCCTACGGGACTGAATTTCTTCAGAGGCTTGCAAAAGATCACAAAATAAAAGATACGAGATAACTCAATCTCACTTATAGATGTATTGATGATGTTCATGCTATCAATAATGCCTTTTTTACTAAATGGATCCCATTAATATATCCGCCAGAACTAGAGATAAACCATCAGATCTACATCTTTTTTGGTATTTGACGATAATGGTCATCGCATTACTAAAATTTACGACAAAAGGGACGATTTATTTACAAAATATCAATTTCCTTAACATGGACAGTAATATTCCAGCTTCTCCTGCTGTATGTTTCACAGCTGATTCGCTACGCGAGAGCTAGCACAAATTATGATTTTCTCATTAGACCAAGTTATCTCCGTGACCGCCTTATTATTCAAGGCTTAAAAAATTTTGTCTCATAGGACATTTAAAAAAGTTCTTTAATAGATATTATTCACTAGCGGAAAAAGTTGAAGTTTTGGTCCGAAATCTGATTCAAGATTCTTTCTTTACTTAATACTGGGATGGTAATTTCCTTTGACTGTCTACAACCTTTCCATGACAATTGCTGTTGAGTTGCTGCCAGACACTGCCGCAAAAGAAGGAGAGGTTTGGATAGCAACAAAACCGGTTTTACCAACAATTTATTTTGAAAAGCCTGTACCAAGTCAGACCATTGGAGTCGACAATTTTGTCGGTGGTTTCAACATGATTTGTCTTTTTGTCTCATGGACTTCGACCTTTGACCACCTCTAAGACTTGTTTTTATCTTTTCATACAGGACTGAATTTCTTCAGTGGCTCGTAAAAGATCACAAAATAAAAGATACGAGATACCTCAATCTCACTTATAGATATATTGATGATTATTATTATTCTATCAATAATACATCTTTTGCTAAATGGATCCCATTAATATATCCGCCAGAAATAGAGATAAAGGAAACAACAGAAATCACCAGATCTACATCTTTTTTGGTATTTGACGATAATGGTCATCGCATTACTAAAATTTACGACAAAAGGGACGATTTATTTTAAAATTATCAATTTCCTTAACATGGACAGTAATATTCCAGCTTCTCCTGCTGTATGTTTCACAGCTGATTCGCTACGCGAGAGCTAGCACAAATTATACAGACTTTCTCATTAGACCAAGTTATTTCCGCGACCGCCTTATTAATCGTGGCTTAAAAAAATCCGTCTCATAGGATCATTAAAAAACTTCTTTAATAGATATCAGTCACTTATGGAAAAATTTAAAGTTTTGGTCCGAACTCTGATTCAAGATTCTGTCTTTACTTAATACTGGGATGATAATTTTTTTTGACTATCTACGACCTTTCCATGGCAATTGCTGTTGAGTTGCTGCCAGACACTTCCGCAAAAGAAGGGGAGGTTTTACCAACAATTTCTTTTGAAAAGCCTGTACCAAGTCAGACCATTGGCGTCGACAATTTTGCCGGTTGTTTTCCACCCGATTTGTCTTTTTGTCTCATGGACTTCGAACTTTGACCACTCTGTTCGGTAATTTTGTTATTATCCCCATTTCGCCAATTTTTTTTTATTGTTTGATTTAAATGCTGCTGATGAAAGGTTACTCCTTGAAACACGTGTACAGCATAACTAAATTTACTGTTAAATATGCATTTCGGTATTTTTGTATTTTTTTATTTCATTTTTTATATTTGAATCCAAGTTTGATAAATTTCCCGAAGTCTCCAATTTCAGAAATATTGATTTCAATTTCGTTAAATTCCATGAAAATCTCTAAGACCACTTATTCTTTTTAGATTCTACCTAGCAACAATTCTTTCTGAATTCGTTTCAATAAGAACAAACATTTTCGCCATTTGGACTCCAAAACATCGGTAAAATTCCTGAAAGTCTCAAAGTTCAATAATTTTATGGAATTGTAATTAGCAACAATATTTTTTTAATTTGTTTCTATTAGAACAAGCATTTTCATAAATTTAAAATAAAGAGTGCTGTGCGGCAGTTCGTGTAAGCATAAATAAACAAACGAGTTAAAATTCTTGTCGAACTGCGATAAAAGGTAAAACAAAAAATATATACACATATCAAAACATAAAAGATTAAAAAACAAGCAGACAGAGGTAGGGATTGGCCAAGATCATCGACATTAATGTTTTCAAGGGCCATGGAAGAGAAACATGGCCTCATATATAAATATATGTTTCGTATTGCATTGAAAAAAATGTATAAAAAATGAATCATGTAGAATGAAAATGAAAAGTTTGTTTTTCACTAATAATAAATGGGTCGCATTCACAGGTACCTATGGTCTGAAGGGGTAAAAACATATTCAAGACATAACACCAACTCTCACCAAACTTTAAAGAGCTGGGTGTTGTTGTCATGCTCGATTTTTCATGTATTTGGGAAACTTTGAGGGCAAAAGTTCCAGAGACGTATTGATAAATTTCCTGAAAGTCTCAAAGACCACTTATTTTTTTTTAAATTCTACCGATGTCCCACTTTGAACTAATGTATTCCTTTATTTGTATGAGGTCATATTCATACACCTAGCAAATTCCTAATGCTTAGTTTTGACGATGTTTAAAAATCAAACAGTTTCAATACAGCGACAAACAAACACCGACACAAAAAGAGGGAACGTTTTGAATTAAATATCTACAACCCATAGTAATTCAGATGTAACACAAATGGAGTTAACATGACAAAGACAAACAAAAATGAATAAGAAGACAACAAAACTAAGCACCAGCAATGTAAACACCCATTAAAAGAAATTGAGGTACCATCAGATAAACTAAAATCACGAATCAAAGGTATCATTCAAAAGGCCTTTACAATTTTAATAAAAATGTTGTATTAGGTTATAAATCCACATTAAAAGAAAAAGCAGTTTGAAAGATAAAGTATGCTACAATGAAAAGAGATGTGCAATATGCTTGATTTTTTTATTGATAATATATTTGTCACATCTGGAGATGTTTTTTTTTTATCAACAGCAAGTTGGTATACCAATGGGCACGATTGTACTCCTCTACTCGCAGACTTGTTCTTATACTTTTAGGGAACTGAATTTATTTATTTATCAATGGTTGAAATTAAATTGAATATACTAGACCTAATACAATACAGGCGTATTCTTATCTTTATTTTTTCGCTCATAAATTTTAAAACTAAATTTTTGATTTTTTTCATCAATAATCTAACAGTTTGTCATGGGCAAGTGCATCGGTATGCCATAAATAAATACGAACCTTTTATTGACATACCGTAGCAAAAAGGGAAAAACCAGAAATCTACAAAAATGCACTGCAATTCATATGTGCAATAATTTAGACACAAAGATAAAACCAAGGTCTTTTTTTTATCTCGTAGTCACCATGAGTTCACTTGAAGATATTCTAACAAATCTTTGCATTTTATTATTTTGAAATGCCTATACTAAATTAAGACCTTTGTCTATTTTGCTTTTTTCCTTTTAGATTCCGGCTCCTGACAACATTGTTCGGAATTTTGTTATTGCCCTCATTTACAGTTCTTGATTATCACAAGGTGTCGATTGACCGCAGTTGCGATCGATGGAAATGCACTGTTCAATGTTTGCAGAGTCTTGAGATTCTTACAGAAGTTGATCCTGTACCAAGTTTCAAGTTTTATTTAATCACTCAGACAGTTTTTACTCTGTAACAAGAGGCAGAGAATAAATTACATTTACAAAGAAGAAATGGTTTGTAGCTATTGGAATACTTTTTAAATTTACAAACTCATTCTTCCCTCAAGGGAGTAAGGAACAAAAGTGATTTAGACAAGCTTAAGTTTGTCTTAAATTTTTCTGTTTTCTTATCCTTTTGAAGGCAATAACTGCAAAGTAAGGAACTTTTTATTCTGTTTGGTATCATTTTTTATTTACCCTGTCAAAGTATTTTTTCGTTATTCATATAGATGAAACATTTAAACCTCACTAAATGTACCTATGTGGTACTGCTTCAATGAAAATTTTAGAGCATGGAGAAAATATGAAGAGTTAAACACCGATTTCGGTTGCTCATCTTTCATATAATCTGAATAAGCAAAATCATGGATTTTTTATGCTAACATATCAAGAATCGTCAACATTTTATTGATATATGCAGTTTTGCTCAATATGAAGGAATTATATACACTGTGTAGGTTTCAGCATATTATTGAATCAAGTTTTTCTTTCACCAGATTACAATGAATTATACTTGTTTGTTTGTAATGTCACAACTTTTCAGGCGTAATAATACTATCAAATAATACAAATAATACCAAATGTTTACAAATAATTCTACAACAATTCAGAAGTTCAACCATAAACAAACAAGTTCTGAGTCAACATATGATCAGTTATCAGAAGTCAACTATATTAATTTCTCATTATCAAACCAACAGGGAAAATGCCATTATTTGAAGGTCGTTGAGCATCTAATTTAGAATAAAAATGAAATGATATGTAGTAAATCCACATGAGCAACAAAAGTCAATGCATTATCAAAACCACAAAATAACAATCCATTCAACAGCGCTGACAATATAAACATAAAACAAATGTAGAATACTTGTATAATCTTCAAAATCAGGAACATTAGTAACTTAAGGTGTCTCAGTGGTATTATTCCGCCATTTTTGTGTAATACTTGTTCATTTAGGTTTGATTCATTAAGAAATTTAACATTATAGTTATTTAAAATGTAAAGAAAGTTCCAAAGTATTTAAGATTTGTATTCCTTATCGCTCTTACAACATCTCAATTACAAAAAGGTGAACTAAAACACATTTGCCTTTATATCTGTTGCTGAATTTACAGAAAACGAAAATTTTGCAAGGAAAATAATTTGATAAAATAATTTTACATAATATATCACTAGAGAAATTAACATTTCGCGATTTATCTTTCTTATTTCAACGGTGACACATAATTTTTTTATTTTTTTTTATATTTAAACTATATAATGATTTCAAAACACATGCAAAATATGAACAAAATCTATAATAGATTTTTCAAGATATCCTCTCATATAATCATTTTCCTTATCATTTCTATGTAAAACCCTTGAATTTTCAATTCCAGTTTTTGCGGTAAAATGCACTGTGACCCCCAAATTTTATTTTATATTTTGAACAGTAATACGATTATGTTTCTACCCAGAAAATTTCACAAAATTCTATAATAGGAAAATAATACCCTGCAGACACCTTAAATGATAGAAAATCAAAATGAACACAGAAAATAGAACTGAATTATTTAAACATGTAAATGACATGACTAGTAATAGGCACAAGCAGAAAACTTGGCTCTCTGGTTAGGATAAACCACTTCAAGAGTTAAGTGCATGTAAAATCGAAATTATCTTTTCTATTCGTTGAATACTGTAAAATTAAGAATGCTATACTGTGGTAAATGTTTTTTTTTCAATATCAAACCCATATGGTTTATTGTAAAAAGACAAAATACTCTTGCAATTATACCAAATGTTCCACTAAAACTCGGGCGAAAATTGTGACATTCTGCCATTGACAAAATAAGAGTAACATTTTTTATTTACTTCCGTTGCAAGACCCAAAATGTCATTGGCGCTACATTCCAATTCATTGTAGGTAAATTGAAGAAAATGCAAGTCAACATGCTTTAGGGGATTTGTGCTCATTGAGCACATTATAAATGATTGAGGAGAATTGCTAGTTCCTGAAAACTTCGGAACTTCAATTGTATACTAGTAATATTTTTATCGGTGTCGTCTATTAAATAGTCTACTCTGTCTGTTTTCTCGTTTATGCTTCCACTTGTCTGTGAGTTATACTATCAAATCATAGTTCATAGTGAGTTGATATCAAAATAAGTAATATAGGGCGTTTCAGGTCCATTGAATGTTTTTCGTTTACTGTTATATGTATTCATTGATATATGCATACCTGCTCATTTATACATTTGCATATCAAAAATGGCAAGTTATCATTGATTACTTATGAATACCTATAACACCTTTGTTTTTGTCCCCGCCGCAACGTCCGTCACACTCTCTTGTAAGCGCTCTCACGCCTACAAATTTTGACGGATTCTCAGGAAATTTATACCAAATATTTATATCACTAATACCTCGGTCAAGTTTGAAAATCAGTCTCGGTCAATACTTTTTGACGGAGTTATGGGACTTTGACCGAAATCATGACTCCGTTTTATCCAAAAATTGACCTTGTAAGCGCTCACATGCCACAAATTTTGACAGATTTTCATGAAATTCAAACCATTACCGTGGAAGGGTTCGAAAATCAGCCTCGGTCGATACTTTTTGACGGAGTTATTGGACTTGGACCAAAATAACGACACCGTTTTAGCCAAAAATTGACATTTTAAGCGCTCTCATGCCTACAAATTTTGACGGATTTTCATGAAATTTATACCAAATGTTTATACTACTGATACCTCGGTCAAGTTTGAAAATCAGCCTCGGTCGTTACTTTTTGACGGAGTTAAAGGACTTTGACCAAAATCATGACTCCGTTTTATCCAAATATTGACCTTGTAAACGCTCTCATGCCTACAAATTTTAACGGATTTTCATGAAATTTATACCAAATGTTTATACCAACCATACCTTGGTCAAGTGAAGACTGTCTTGCGAGTACACGAAACTCTTGTTGGTGGTTGAACATAGACTCTCATGAGAGGACATAATTTATTTTTGAAAAATACTAATGTTTTTGTCCTCTCGTCATGTATCTTCTACTATAGTCTTTATGGCTTGTATTGGTGAAGTTAGGAAATATTCAAAATAGAAAATAAGCCTTCTGTGTCAAGATATTCTAAGTCTGCTCTTGGTGGTGTCATTAAAAATTCACAAAATATATCAAAAATTTTACTAAATGATGACAATAATACATACAACTTAGACATATCATTGAAACATATCAACTAAAATAAAATCCTCTCAGCTGACAGTGCAAAGTAAATTTACAGTGGCAAAATAATATTTATATTTCCATATCGAACCAATAATAATTAAAATTTCAGAAAATCAAAACCAGTTTATATTCAAATAAATTTTATGAGTTACCATAGATGTTCTTTATCTCTGATTTTGTCAAGCAAATGTCGATTTTTAAGTGTGGGACAAAAACACTTGTAGACATTCAACTAATGGAAAGAAAATAATCCACAGTAACTTCGGTATTTAGTTATCTGCAATGGCCGAAAATCACAATCTCATGTCATAACCCACCAGCGACCCAAACAATAAAAACAATATAAAGACAAAAGAAAAACGTAGAAAACGATAGGAACTGAGGATAACCAGACTTGGTACCGTCACCAGCAAGAGCTAGTGGTAGGGTAAAACCGGTTTATGTGTACTCAACCCCTCTATTCTCTATCCCGTTTCTCTACAGCATGATAAACGTAGAGATTTACTGTTTTCGTGCAATTTGGGTATTTTTTGTATTTTAAACCCAATACAGGTAAAGTACTGACTCCAAATCTTAAGGAAAAAATAAGACAAAACGTATTTTAGAAGATGGGCCAATGAGTGCTTCAAACTCCTTATCTCCGCAAAACATATAAGACATTCAGTACTTCGGTGCTGACCCGAAAACCAATTGTATTGAAACTTGCAATATCTAAATTTTACAAAATTTTGTTAAAAACTAAGGAGTATTTCCCTCATGCAAAGGTCTGTCCTTAGCTGAATTTTGGCTTTTCTATTTAGATCCTTATGGTTATTGGTTCTCTATCAGCTTTAACATGTTTTTCGGCCAATGGACTTCCAAGTGTTTTGGTTTTATCTGCACTGATGAGACATTAGTTGTCGAAATGCGCATATGCAGAAAATGAATTAACAATAACTTCGGTATTTTGTTATTTAATAGTATTGTTATATTACGATTTTTTTTTAAATCCATACACAAAATTATATTTTACTTTGATTTGTAATTTTTCGGTTTTGTCAGCATTACCTATTTTACATAGTGACCAAACCCTTTAAATAAGGCCATGAATGCCCTTATTTCTAATGTAAATGGTTAACAATTTGAAATACTTTGAAAACATGTTATATATATAATATTCTGGCAAGAGAGACAATAAGACGTTAGAAATTTTTAATATAAAAATATATGTTGTGCAATGACCATAAATTAACGTAAGTAAACAAAGTAAAAGTGGTAAGGTAGGCCACAATTAAAAGATAGAATTAAACAAAAATATACACACTAAAAACAGCTAAAATATCCAAAACGGGTTAAAGGAAATTTTTAATATATTGTGCAACTGACTTTCTGAATTTTATTCAGAATTGGTTTCATTGAGAACCTATTTCTGCAATTCAAACTTAGATCATTGAAACTTTACAAAATGTTTCGTCATATTTTGAAGGTATACAATTCATTTTATTTGAATGGTTCAGGAATTCTAATCTTTTCTAATGTCGGGCAATGCGTACCAGTTAAGAAGAGAAAATTACCGAAATGAATTGTCAGGAACCGAAATCCAAAAGGCACAAGGACAAAGTCAGTACAAAACCACTGTTTAATTGTATACCACAATTGTCCAGACTTAGTACAGGCATTTCGAAAGAAATAGTTGGTTAAACCCGTTTTTGGCTCACCAATCTTCATCTTCCATTGATGTAGAGTCCGATAGCAAATGCTATAGAAATGCCATAGACAATGAATAGAAACAAAATTCATTCCAGTACTATAGTAAAATAAAAATTCTTTAGTCAGTTCTAAGAAAGTAATAAGTATATTTTTACAACTTAATTTTAGTGAAGCAATCATTCACAACGAAAATGGAATTTGTGATCTTATTCATTTATCAATAGACATTTTGCAGTCATTAAGATTTCTTTCAAGAATTTACAACTGAGTCTGAATTCGTATCCGCCGTTTCAGAAACTGAGAAATTGTTCATACAGTGTTTTTTTTATTTTGGTGTACGAACAATCGATTTTCAACCAATGACATTATATTATTTGCGCTCTTTGCCAATCAAAATATTTTGAGTGTACGCTGCATCCAACAACGCTTTAGTTTATGAAACGGCCAATTAGAATCTCACCCATGGTTTTTTTATTGATTCCGTGTTGTTTATCTTTTTTATGTGTGTTTCTTCTTTTTCTTTTCTGTGTCGTTCTCATGTTATGTCTTTGCTTTTGTCGATATTGCCATTGCCCTTGGATTATACGTTTAAAACTGACAGTCCGGTTCTCACTTACTTCCATCGCAACATCTTTTCTTGCAAAATCTCAAACATACGGATCTGCATATCAGAAATGAAATATACGTTCCCAGTTTAGTGGAGAAAATCATCCGGTTTGAATATGAAGAAGAAAGCTTGAAAATCACATTGCTTAAAAGTTGTCGTCTTCGCCGTTGGTTGACTAGTATTATGCAACAGTCTCGCAAATTGGAACTGACTGTTTACATTAAAATGTACCTAGTTATGAATAATTTCATCTTCAAATACCCGATTTGTTACCCATAACTGGTCCGAAAACCGATTTAACTTCGAAACTTGCAGTATCTAGATTTAAGAAGTTTTGTATAAAACTAAGGAGTGTCTCCCTCTTGCATAGCTCTGTCCTTTGCTGATTTTGGCTATCCTATGAAGACCCTATTGGTAATTTGTTCTCTATCAGCTTTTACTTATATATCGGTTTATGGATTTCCAAATATTTTGATTTGATCTGCATTGAAGAGACATAATCAAAATAGCCATATTCATAGTAACTTCGGTATTTTGTTATTTGTTATTGAAGTCATTACTATAAACGTTTTGCGGTCGACATCACTATCTTGTTGACCGCTAAGGGGTATCTGTTTCTCAGATGACAAAAGATCTTCCCCTGTACAGCTAAAAGTTGTTTTTCCTCTATCGGATTTGGCTTTACTACCGGAATTGACATGTTCAACATGTTACAAGAAGCATGAAATGCTTACTCTTCCGGTGCATTTGATCTCACCCATGGTTTTAATTTGGTATGTGTTTTATTCATCTGTATGTGTGTCTTCATTATTCTTTTCTGTCCTGTTCTCATTTGGTGTCCATGTGTCTTGGTGTTTTCGATGTTGCCGTTGTCCCTAGATTGTTCATTTTTTACTGATGGTTTGGTTCTCATTTACTTGACCTATTCCTGAATACTATTTTGACTTCTAACGTATCATTTCTAACATGACGAATGATGGATACATGAAATGCTTACTCTTTGTAATTTATATCTTTGCCGTTGTCCCTAGATTGTTCATTTTTTACTGATGGTTTGGTTTCCATGTACTTGACCTATTCCTGAATACTATTTTGACTTGTAACGTATCATTTCTAACATGACAAATGATGGATACATAGAAGGAGATGCCTACTTTATAAACGCTTCCCTTCACTCTCATTCGTGAGTTCATCTTAGCGTCTCCTTGTTATTTCTGAATCTGATAAATTAGTTACAAAACTTGAATAATTGAATAAGGTCTCGTATTCGAGAAACTTAATCGCAATTTGTTTTGCTCTTTAGAGATTCTTCAATACAGGGATGCTTTCATGGACAAGTAACTGAATATATCATAAGATCAACTTGTGGTATCTATATTATTCAAAATGACCAATTTCATGTTCTCTTTTCCTTCTCTTTTAACTATTGAAAAATACCGTATTCAGTCATTGTTTTTCTCTTCACAAGGAAATATACAATTCAAGGATAAACTAATTGAACAATTTTGTTGTCTCAAAGTTATGCCTTGTTTCGAAGATGTTTTGAAGTATACGCTCGGCTCTTCCGTTTCTAGATTTTCTTCAATTTGATGCAGTCCAGTTTTTGTTACCCATCCTGCTGTTTCGTTTTTCCTAATCGGTTTGTATAGTAAGTAGGGTTTTCTTGTCATTTTTGCACTCCTGATCTTATTATTATCTGAATCTTATTTCAAGCAGTATAGTATTCCATCTGACCATTCAGACAAAATACTTACAAACAACTGCTCTTTCCTGTTAAATAAAAAATAGATGACTTCATCGAAACCAGCTGTACCATAGAAGAGTAAGTGAGAACCAAACCGTCAAACCAGCTGTACCATAGATGGTTATCAGTAAGAAGTGACAGTAAAAAGTTCAATAATACCAGGTTCTTTTTGGTTGAATAAGAGGATTAAGTAAAATAAAAAAATAGTTAAATAAATAGTTGTATAATAAATAGTCTAATTTGTTAAAATGTAAATCAGTTTCAATGAGTAACCTCTCATTAGCAGCATTAGAATAATATAATACGGAAGACCATATATGGAAGACCAAATTTAAAAATTGTTTAACGGAACTACTCTAAAAATATCGAAAAGGAGCCAAATCTAGAAAATACTTTGAGTGCAATACACGGAAATAAGCTTCAGTATTTTTAAAGTTTTAGAATCTTGATAAAAACAGCAAATTTCTATAGGTGCAATTAAGGTAAGACAAGTCGCCCTACTGGACTGGTAAATATCCCCACCAGCTTTGATTATGATTCAACCGAGTGGCTTTACAACACAAAAGAAATTCCTAAGTTGCATACTTAAAAGTAAATTTGTTATGCTGTACATGTATTTCAATGAATAACTTTTTCTAATAGTTGTTATATTATAGGTGTGTGTACATGTAAAATTTTAAATCCCTGATGGATTTACTGTGAAACAATATTGGTCATTAACTCATGACAACGGCCACAAATTTTCTCGTGGGAAACCTTCAGCTTTTGTATGTACAAACATAATAAACAGCTAAGAACGGAAATTGACCATTTCGTTTTTCCAAAATGTTCAATACCTGAATTAAATGTAGAAATTTTATAAAATTTGTGAGTATTCTCAGTCATTTGCCGATTTTTTTTGTGTTCCATTAAGACATTTCGGTGATTTGTTTTTTTGGTTTGATTTGCACTGAAGAGACATTAGTTGTCGAAATGGCCATTAACAAAACTCAGTTTTTTTTTGTTACTTGGAAGAAGAGAAGTTAAATCAAGTCAATCAAATTTCCTTTTGTCCAAAATTTTAGAGTAACTGTTATAAATCTATTTATTTTTTTTTATTGATAAATAATTCTGGTCATAAAAAATTTCACCTAATTTTTGAATATAGAGCAACATTAGATGTTATTTTCATATACATGTAATTGCAAATAAATACGAATTATATTCAAATGTTGTGAATGTTAATACATAAACATGTTTTCACCTTCTGCTTAAGGGCGAGTATGGTATCATGGGAGATGACAACATGGTCAGATAATTGGATATAATTTGTGATTAGACTCTACCCTACCCTTTAAAAAGTGCTATTGTTGCATTTCACAAATGCCCTTATTTCAAAAGAAATCAGTCTGAAATCCGGTATTATTTAAACAATAGAAAATGAATTCTCGTTTAGAAAGGATAAAAATGTCGATTGCAACGCGTAACTCGTTGTCATGACCTGATAAAAGTTACTGATAACATGAAAATTTATACTCTGTTATGTTCATGTGACGTATCTTGATATCGACAAATAATATTTTGATTTTTTTTTTATATTTCTCGCATATTTTTTACTGAAAAATGAGATTTCTCGGAATATATACATGGTTGCAAAGAGTTTTGGATCTAGGCATTTCTTTATAACGAAAATTTCCAGGAAAAAATATGCTTTGCAATTAAGCATGCATCTTTTCATTTGCAAATTTTGGACTGGGTACACGCAGTGGTTTTGACGAAATAAAGTATACAAAACGACCGTTTCTTCCTCGCAACCATCAAAGTTACATAAACAATATCGATTTTACTCACTAAGCACGTGGAGTCTTTGAATGAGTTTTAACTGAAGGCACGCCCTTTTCCTTGATTGAACCAATGAAATCTTGTGTTGATGATTACCCTTTGAGATCATGGGTATAAAAGGAAAATGGCGCCATTTCGAAACGATATGATTTTGCCTATTAACATAGAATTAGATTTGGATCGCAGCGTTTCTTACTAAATTGACCTATAAAAAAAAGTATGTTAAAAAATCTATCTGTACAAATAATATTGTCTGGGTACATGCATTTTAACGCCCTATAGCAATTGATTTTGATCAGTGTGTCCATTGAATATTTTCATCACGACAGTAAATTATATAAGGAATTCGCATATTACCTCTTCTTGGGGGCAAGTTTAATCACTTTTTAAGTACAAAGTAAAGATATGGGAATTGAATGACGTTTTCACTAAATATTATACCACCACTCGCTAGGGAGGGGGTATACTGGATTCACCTTGTCCGTCCGTTCGTCCGAAAAAATTTTCGTCGCATTTTTCTCAGCTTCTACATGAGGGATTGATTTCAAAATTGGTATGCAGCCTCTATATGATTAGTTGTAAGGAACGTTTTATTTTGAGTCCTTTCAGATGTGTACTTCCTGTTTGACGAAATGTGGACTTAGTTACAAAATGTAGTGAAAACATGATTTTTTCGTCGCATTTTTCTCAGCTTCTACAAGAGGGATTGATTTCAAAATTGGTATGCAGCCTCCATATGGTTAGTTGTAAGGAACGTCCTAATTTGAGTCCTGTCAGATGTGTACTTCCTGTTTGGCAAATGTGGACTTAGTTACAAAATGTAGTGAAAACATGAATTTTTCGTCGCATTTTTCTCAGCTTCTACAAGAGGGATTGATTTCAAAATTGGTATGCAGCCGCTATATGGTTAGTTGTAAGGAACGTCCTGTTTTGAGTCCTGTCGGATGTGTACTTCCTGTTTGACAAAATGTGGACTTAATTACGAAATGTAGTGAAAACATGAATTTTCGTCGCATTTTTCTGAGCTTCTACAAGAGGGATTGATTTCAAAATTGGCATACAGCCTCTATATAGTTAGTTGTAAGGAACGTTTTATTTTGAGTCCTGTCAGAAGTGTACTTCCTGTTTGACGAAATGTGGACTTTGTTGCGAAATGTAGTGAAAACATGAATTTTTCGTCGCATTTTTCTCAGCTTTTACATGAGGGATTGATTTCAAAATTGGTATGCAGCCTCTATATGGTTAGTTGTAAGGAATGTCATATTTTGAGTCCTGTCGGATGTGTACTTCCTGTTTGACGAAATGTGGACTTAATTACGAAATGTAGTGAAAACATGAATTTTTGGTCCAGGGTTCAATGAGTGGGGGTATACCTGGTTGCCATTCGGCGACAGCTCTTGTTGTATTTGTTTATTTCTTTTGAAATCTTGACATTTTGTTGATTGTTTATTTTCGTCGCCATGTTGTTAATTTGTTCCGAAAAAGTTATGAGACACAAAAGAGTTTTTCTAGAAGGGAGATAATTTTATACCACTAGTTTTCCCGCTGAAATGGGTTACAATTTGAAATCGTTTCAAATCATATTTTTGTACATTCTGGCAAGTGAGGCTATAAGACGTAAAAAGTTTTGTGTATTGTGCAACTTACTTTTTGAACTTTTGTCAGAATTTGTTTCAGACTTTGGAACTTTATAGTCGTTTTATCGTATTTAAAGTAGAACATATTTCTACAATTTAAACTTAGATAATTGAAACTTTACAGGATCTTTTGTTATATTTTGAAGGTATGTAATTAATTTTATTTTAATGTTTCAGAATTCGAATATTTTCCGATTTTGAGCAATTCGTGGAAGTTTAGTTAAGAAATGGAACCCAGATATTTTATCCAGTTAGAAAGGAGTCTTTAGTTGTAGAAAGGGAGGCAATGATTGCAAAACGGTAATAACAAAATTACCGAACTGAATGTCAGGACCGAAATCAAAAGGCCAGAAAATAAAGTCTGTGCAACACCACCAGTATAACTGTATACCACGATTGGATTCCTTAAATTCTGTGATCTTCGCCATTGTTTGACAAGTATTAGCTTGGCTATGGAATAGCCTAGCTATATAGATAGTTCTTGGGGAGAAGTGAGGAGTACGCTTGCGCAGTGAGGAGAACGCATGCACAGAAGACTATTGACCAAAAGGAATTTCAGATTCTCGAAAATCAAAATGGCGTCCAGTTTCGTCTTGATAAAACGGGCGTGGTTTAATTTTTCTGTTTCCTTGTGGAAGTTGAAAAGTATTATAAACATTTAATATAGGTGGTACTGGGAACAGGTTTGTAGAGGATGATGGGATTGGTATTGCAATATCGCTTAGCCAGATTTATAAATATAGATATAATAAAAAGAATAAGAACAGTAATGTATAAATTTAAAACCAGAAGTTAATAAATAAAGATGAGGTATTGTGCAATAATCAATAATATACAAATACTAAAAAAGACTTTTCAATTGTGTTAAACAAAGCGTGATTGTAGTTTGTGGAGATACTTAGGCAATGGAGAACGAAAGGTGGAAAGAGATAGAATTGCGTTTTTTTGCGGAAGAATAAAGAGCTTCCGGTGTTTATTTGTGTGTACTGTAAAAGGTTTATGTTTCGAAGCCAAGTACACGAGAAAGAATTTAATGCAAAAGGTTGAAAGAAACGTTAAAAGGAGACAAGCATATTGTGTGTAAAACTTGTAACTCTTATGTGTGTAAGGAGGCTATACCTCCTCAAGTAATGATAAATAATTTAGAAATGGATAAAGCTCCTTTTGAAGAATTAATTACGCTAGAACAACATTTAATTATACCCCCGCTACATAGTAGTGGGGGTATACTGGTTTACCTCCGTTCTTTCGTCCGTTCGTCCGTTCGTCCGTCCGTCCGTAACCACACTTTTCTCAGCAACTACTTTACAGAATGAATTCATATTTTGGCAAAAGCTTCCTCATGATGATCTGCTGAGTATATATAGATTTCAAGGTTACCGCATAAGTACTTCCTGTTTGCCGAGACTTTATTGTTTTTTTTTATTGTTGTACAGCATATGGAATTTTTCGTCACAATTTTTTCTGAAACTGTAAGTGGGATTCAATTGTTGTTTTGCACAGATCTTCCTTATGGTCCAATCTATCGTTTATTCTGATTTTAATGTTACGTCATAAGCACTTCCTGTTTGCCGAGACGTCATGGAGTTTCATTGTTGTACAATGTATGGAAATTTTCGTCACAATTTTTTCTGAAACTGTAAGTGGGATTCAATTGTTGTTTTGTAAAGAGCTTCCTTATGGTCCAATCTATCGTGTATTGCGATTTCAAGGTCAAGTCATAAGCACTTCCTGTTTGCCGAGACATCATTGTTTTTCATTGTTGTACAATATATGGAAATTTTCGTCACAATTTTTTCTGAAACTGTTTGTGGGATTCAATTGTTGTTTTGCACAGAGCTTCGTTATGGTCAAATCTATCGTGTATTTGGATTTCAAGGTTAAGTCATAAGCACTTCCCGTTTGCCGAGACGTCATTGGTTTTCATTGTTGCACAATGTATGGAATTTTTCGTCACAATTTCATTTGAAGCCATAAGTTGGATTCAACTGTTGTTTTGCACATAGCTTCTTTATGGTCCAATCTAGCTGTTGTGTATTTGGATTTCAAGGCTATATTATAAGAACTTCCTGTTTGCTGATATGTCATAGTTCTTCATTGTTGTACAATATATGGCATTTTTCGTCACAATTTTTTCTGAAACTGTAAGTAGGATTCAGTTGTTATTATGCACAGATATTCCTTATGGTCCAGTCTATCGTGTATTCGGATTTCAAGTTATGTTATAAGCACTTCTTGTTTTCGGAGACGTCATTGTTTTTCATTGTTGTACAATTTATGGAATTTTTGTTACAATTTCTTTTAAAAATGTAAGGCAGATTCAATTGTTGTGCAGACAGTTATCATTGAACATGTTGTTTACTAGGATTATATCATTGTGTTTATACTTGAATTGTGTCCACACTTGCACTGTGTCCACACTTGTATTGTGTCCTTATACAATTAAATTTGCACTTGCCACATTGATTCAGGGTTCAATGAGCGGGGGTATATCAGGCTGCCATTCGGCGCCAGCTCTTGTTTCTCCAGTTTTACCATTTTACAAAATTGTGACCAACAGAAGATATTACAAAGAAGTACCGAGAGAGGTTTACTTCATGTATTGATTTGATTATACAAATACATCATGAGCCACCACACCCTTGTCAATCAAACACGCAATTTTCTATCCAAGGCTATTCCATAGCCTAGCGTATCGTTTTTATTTCATAAAAACCATTATCCGATTTATATCATACACTATATTATGTTTATAAAGTCCCCTCGTGTTTTCTAGTTATGTTTGTAACAGTCTCTTAACTTGCGCCAGACTGATTACATCGAATGTACCGAGCACTGAGTCATTTCACCTTAAATATCGGACTTGACTGTTTTGACTTTTAACGTATCTGTTGTCACATGAAAAATAAAGATGAAGAACTACAATAAAAGCATTGTTCAATTGCTTTGTGTTACATGTGTTACCCTGTATTTATACAGACTTTGTCTCATGTGCATTTTCTCCATATTCTTGCATTGTAAATGCATAGCAAGAGACCGCTATGGGGGAGTTCATGTAAATTCTATGTAATTTCTGAAGATTAAAATAAGTATAATTTAAATAAGTATTTCATATATTGATTCCTATATGCTTATTGTATATTATGTATGTGTTTATTTATTGAATATTTGTACATGTATATGTATTTTTAAAACTATATTTTTATATAGCCTAGGCGGTCTAGTGGTCTAGGGCGCTGGACAGTGCAGGCGGTGTTGCCATAGATGACAACAAAGCAGGGGTTCAAATCCAGCCGTAGACCTTGCTGGATTTTCCGATGTTAACAGGTTTAAAAAGATGATTTTCATCACTGTTGGCATTCGGAATCACATATTCTACCTTTGCAGCTCACCTTACCAACACATTATCATTCATATTATATAGAGCTGCGTGCAACACTATTATCTATATTTTTTATTGCTCTCTGTACCTATGTCTATCTATGGTTTTTAGAGAATAAAGAATCTTGAATCTGTATCTGATCAATGGACCATATTCGAGTTCTGGTATTCAGATTAACCAGTTGCTGTCTGTCAGATATACCTATATATACGTCACAGACATGCCCTCCCCATGTGACCAACTTCATGACATTTTGGGCTCTATGGCATGATGTTTTCTATACTGTGACGTATTGAAAAGTAGTCTGGTCAATCCTGATACTATAGGTAAGATATGTTCTATTAGATTTCGAGACTTGAATAACGGCATGCAAAGTATTCTAGCTTGTATTTGAGAAACTTAATCGCCATATGTCTTGATCTCCAGAGATCCTTCATTACAGAAATGCTTCTATGGACAAGTAACGGTACCGCAAGATCAATCAGTAAATAAACTTGCGTTATCTTTATACATGTATATGACTCAAAATGTCAATGTCCTTTTCTCAGTCACCTCTCTCCAACTAATAAACAATCACCATATTCTGTCATTTTTCTCTCTCTTAACAAGGAAATAAACCATTCAAGGATATACGTAATTGATGAATGAAGGATCAGATTTTGTTGTCTTTTTAGTAAGACTGGAGTCTGAAACACAGAAGAAAAGACGATGAGTTTCAGTTTGGAATCCTATAAGCTTAGTTTTGAAAATTTTACAGTTTCCCCCGATTTGGGCTTTCTCTATGGCTTCTTTCAATCGTAAAAAGTTATGCCTTGTTTCGTAGATGTTTTCAACTATACGGTCTTTCATTTTCAAACTTTTCATTATTCAATTTTCTTCAGACAAGTTTTGGTTACCCATCTTACCGTTTTGATTTACCTAAATCGATTGACATAGATAATGAATAAATAAAGGGATAAATAAGTAGGTTTTGATTGTCATTTTTGTTCGACCATTTTTACTGCTAGAATTCTTAAGCAGTATATAATTTCATCTATCCATTAAGAAAAAAGGTAAAAAAACAGCTGTTCTCTCCTGTCAGAAAGAGAACCAACTTGTACAAAAGATGGTTATGTAGGCTATCAATTTTTCGTCTGAAATTAGTAAAAGAGTTACAGTAAAAAGAACAATAAGAACAGGTTCTTTAGTAGAGTAAAAGTATGTGTAACTCATTCTTATAGTCGCTGTTATACATATTATTTGTTTATGTGTGTGTACATGTAAAATTTTACATAAAAATATTGTATCCGAATGCGTTGGTCATTAATTCATTTCATTGGCCACAAACTTCAAGAGTCTCGTGGGAAAACTTCAGTTCCCGTAAATCAGTTAAGAACGAAATTTACCAATTAGTTTTCTTTCAAAAATTTACTTTAAATTAAGTTCAGAAATTTTAAAAATGTAAGGAGTATCCTTTGTCCTTATTTATTTCAGGATTTCGCAAGAGCGTGTGTAAAGAGAGAGATGGAGCAAGAACCAGAATTCGAGTTCTTGTCAGATTGGGTAAGATCCATTAGATCTTAATGCGGAGTCGTGTTAACAAACTACGCAAATGTACTAACAATCGACTTAGGTCTGTATTTGAAAATCTTGAAGTCTGTAAGTGCCTCTCTACATTACATGACAAATATATTGTTGTATCTGCAAACAGAGCATCGTTTTTGTAGTTAAAACACTTTAATACAACTGCCTCATCAAAGAACTAGGCATTGATCACAACACACCTGCTAGATACAAAAGAGTTTCATTTGACAGAGACGAAATATTTTCATGTGCAAGAATAACTCGAATAATTCAGGCCCTCTCCGTATCCGATTCTCTCCTTCTACGATGTATTCAGGCGTTAATGTAGCGATCGTAGTGAGTGGAAAATAACGGTTAGTGCAAGAATGGTGGCCAAATCCATGCGAGATAACCCAAACGTGAAAAAAATTACTGTTTAAACTGCTTCCCGATAATCTTTAATCTTATCAGCTACCAGACGAAGGGACATGATGCATTAATTAATGTTAATTGATTGCCTCTGTCAGAAAAAAAAACTCGTTCGATAAGGTTTAGATGATATATTTATTTAGATAAAATCAGCGCAGAGATTTTAAACTGACAACATGTATTATAAGTCTATGTATTGACAAACGAAGAAAAATTTTAATGGAGATATATAAAATTAAATTTCAACGATTTTTTAAGTAAAAACAAAGACAATACATGTAATAAATTTATAAATTAAAGTATAAGGATTTTAAGAAACGAAAACTGGTTTTGAAAAGAGGTTTTGGTAAATAAAAAACAACATTTTGTTTGATATTAAGTGTAAAAGACCTGATATATTAATACGTCATGCCGGCCGATTTTATTTGGAAATAGTTTAGAAAATTTTATTTAAAAGTAAGTATTCAGCACTGAAAAACCGTCATCTGCAGAAACGTCGGCGTTTTGTTATGTTTTAATATAATCTGCTTTTATCATAGGCTCATATTATATGATATTTTTTAAGTGATAGGTCCAGGATAAACGTATATGAGCGAGTCGTCGGTCTATTTGAAATAAACTGACTGGCAAACATGTGATGTCGTTGTGGTTTGCGATTTACTATTATATTATCTAAACATTGTAACGATAATAATTTTCTTAAACTGTCGGCATTTTTGTTCAGATAGACCAGTGTTCTGACTTTCAATTTTGAAATTTCCAATTTTGAGTAGTAATATACCTACAACTCAATCATATGTATAGTGTACATTTCACAGCTTATACGTTACTGTAGAGCATGCAATGTATACAGAGATTTCGTCAACAGAGCAAAATAACTATCTCAAAAGCTGGTTAGCCAATTGACCCTCACTTATACCCTGAAAAAATTATATATGAAGAGCATCGCTAACGGGTACAAATGACATGTCCTACTGTATGTAATGTTGACAGTCACTAATGCATGCGTATACAGTTGGAAGCCATACTAACTGCACAAATGCATGTAGAATTCGTACTCTTCGAATGTTGTTTGTTTCTATTTTTTGAATAATCTAACTAAGGTATAAAGAGCATTGAAGAAAGTATACAACACATACAACCCGAAAACTCATGTAAATGTCCAATGAAAGGCTGATAAGTTTAAAAGAAGTCAGATTACTTAATCATAAAAATGATATTGAACTTCGACCACAAAGCTCCTCCCTTTTTTTACATCACCTTATAGAGTAAGAAAAACGTAATTCTTATCGAACCAGTGGCTAAATCATGTATGGGGGGGGGGNGGGGGGCAGGACCTTTTTCGGGACACCGGGATTTGCCATTTTTTAGGTCGGGAAAACGGGATTTGAAAAATTTAAGTTCGGGATTCCGGGAAAAAATATGTCGGGACGCCGGGATGTCTGTTATTTAAGCTCGGGATTTCGGGATTTTCAGTTTCGGGATCCGGGATCCATACATAAGACCTTGTAAAAATCGATCAATTTTAGCTATTAACATGTAAAAAGGTCAAAATTTGTGTATTTATAATAAATTGATTGAATTCCATCGTGTAGACCGAATTATCTGTCGTTTACAAAATTACTTTTATCATCTATGTTCATCTTTTACTGATCTGACTTTTTATTTTTATTTTTTATTTTCAAAAAGTCAGATCAGTAAAAGATGAACATAGATGATAAAAGTAGCTTTGTAAACGACAGATAATTCGGTCTAGTCAATCAAAAGAACGAACAATCCATGGA